>VZRR01000845.1:120715-206192 GCA_013398015.1 Oreocharis arfaki
GTTCAGAGTCTTCTAACCAGGTAACCAGCAACAGGACAAGAGGACAAAGCCTCAAGGTGTTCCATGGAAGGTTCAGGCTGGACATCAAGAAGAATTTCTTCACTGAAAGGGTTGTTAAGCATTGGAATGGATTGCTCAGAAGGGTGGTGGAGTCACTGTCCCTGGAAGTGTTCAAGAAACTACTGATGTGGCACTTAGAGCCGTGGTCTAATTGACAAGGTGGTAGTCCATCCAAAAATCCCATCTGAATGCAATCAGGACAGTCCAGAAAAGTATAGTGTTAAGAGAAAGATCTGTGATTTTTAATTCTGCTTTTCACTCTTTCTCCTAAAGAACTAAACAAAGAAAAAACACCCTCCCCTTCCCCCCTCCAAAAAGAAACAAAACAACCAAACCAAACCAAACTGCCCACAGTTTTCCTGTGGAGGCATTAAGAGCTTATTTATATTTTCCTGGAAGAACATGGAAGCTCAGTTGTGTCACTGAAGAATTATATGGGCAGCAAAAGTATCACTTCTAATTTTTTCTGTGAACCTCCAAAATACTAGATTTAATCCTCAGATTATTTTAGCAGCCTGTGCTGAGAGAGGAATGACTGCAACTCTCCATTAGTCTTGGCCCTCAAATTGTTGAGCTAGAGTTAAGCTATTGTAACAGCTTTTTCAATCTTTTCAAACATGCACTTGAATTAAGAAGTGCAGTCAAGTTGCTAAATTTAAATTGCCTTGACTCTGAAAATGTCAGTTCAAGCTGAAACAAAATTGTTTTGAAAACTAGTAATTTAATACAAATTGACTGTATTACAAAGTAAGCATATATTTGAGTATGCAAGCCCCATCTAATACTATTCATTATACTCCCTGAGAACCTGCGAAAAATTAATATTCTATACCAGTTTTCCCTAGGAAATAATATCAAATATAATATCATATGAAAGGAGAGAAAATGTGTGTTGTAAATGCACACAATCTGATGGAGTATTTTCGTTCTTGTGTTGTTTCCACATAGCAACATAAATATAGTACATCTGCCTCCACAGGTACTGTCCCATTCTCCCTTTGTCAAGCAACCAAGATTCATAAAGGCCTCAAGTAATTTCCAAGCTCCAAATTATGCTAGACATGTAAAGCACTTAGATAATTTTAAAGAAATGCATTTAAGTTAATCTGCCTTCTCTGTACAGTCATTGAACTAGAAGAATCACCTTAAGGGCATTTCAGAATAGAAATGGGTACAGTCACTGAGAAAGCTTGTCTTTCTTCACTGTCTGGTCATTAGCACTGATTAAATAAAATAGAAAAGGTCTTCTGGATGGCAGTTCCTTTGGGACTCACTGACGATATTCTCAGAAGATCAGCTTACCTATGTGATACTAAGCACCCAGCAGCTGACTCACACTGTCATCTTCATCTGCTAAATTCCATATCCACGTTGGTTAGATTTTGCAAGAACAGTGTAGCATCTGGTCTGGTGCAAAACCCTGCAGAACAGTCTATTTCTTTAAAATGCTGCATTTCCTCCCATTTTAAATAACTCAAGCAATGGGGCTTCCACCTCCTCCTCTGAAAGATTATTAGCATTGAATTTTCTCATACACTATTTTGCTTTGTGTATTAATTCACATATTTTATTATGTTCATTAATAATATTCATTACTGTAATAATAGGTATTTGGTACTTCTTTCCTTCAACTTTCAAATTTTCTAGTTGTGAGCATATAGTTACAAATGCTTTAGAGACTTCATCAAAAGCAGAGCATCCAAACTAAATACTTTTTCAGTGTAGTGTGAGTACATTTTTCTGGCATTAATTTAGCCTTTCCTACATATTTCTTCAATGATTATTGGCTTTGCTTGGCTGAATTATTATTCTTACTGACACTGTAATTGCCATCATACACAGCGATCTCTTTATAAAAAAACATGTGGATGAACATTCGAAAACAAGCCACCAAAATAATGTAATGAAGAGCAATTTGCATTTTGCAGAACATCACAAAATTGCAGAAAGCAACAACAGACAGAAATAAATATTTTTCATATTATATCCAAAATTCTAAACTTCTTCTCTAAAGAATCTGTGGCTTATCCGTTACTTACTGGGAGCAAGCTCTGAGCTGAGATAGGGACATATCATGGCAGTAAACCAGACTTGACCACAAATTGTGCTGCCTGGGAAATTATTTTTCTATCAACATTTACTTCTTAAGTTTTCACAAACTTTCTTATTCCACAGTTGAAGAAACAAAGTTTGTTAAGAGCAGGGAGAGATCTACATCCATTCCAGAATGAGAAACAACAGGAGAGAAGAGGCTGGCAGGGACTGGAGCCATGCATCCCTCAAGAGGACAATATTCTAGTTCCTTACACTAATGAGGCAAAGCAGGGGCATGAACTGTTCTCTACATGCTAGTGAATGCCAGTTACCAAATATTGCAGAGTAGGTGTTTCCTCTCTCTTTTCTGAAAATGATCGATGGATGTGGGAAATATTTCTTGGGACAGTCTTCACTGGAACTGACATGTTTCTGAACTTTTTGCTGAATTTGAGTTTTCTAGCAAAAACCCCCCACCTTCTTTCTTGAAAAATCAATTCTAACAGTCCCAGTTGTATACTAGAAAACAAAACATCAGCTTTGACAGCAGACCACACTGGGCCAAGAGCTCAGCTCATGAATTCTCGCCCCACTGTAGCTTATCATTACAGAAATGGTACATCTTTATTTCCTATTTGTTTCCAAGCTATTCAATACTTGTGTTTCAGAGTATTTTCCTCCACTCAGCATTTTCCTCCTATTTTTACATTTTTTTGTCCTGTTCCTCCAAACCTCTCCTTAACTTTGTATTTTTATCACTGGTTGTTGAGCATTTTAAACCAAATAATAATAAGAAAAACAACAACAACAACAACAACAACAAAAAGAGGAAGAGAAATGTTTGGTCTTTCAATGGAAAAAAATTAGGCTACTTTCACTCTTTTGGGAAAATATTCAAATGTTCTTCAAATTATTTTAGAAACATATCTCAACCAATAGTGTTTATTGAAAAAAAAATGCCTAATTAATTTAATCTAGTGTCTTACAGCAAGCTGAGTTCTGTTGATTTATGCAAGCAAAAGGTCTGACCTCAAGTCTTTTCTGTAACAGCAAGAACAAAAAAGCCAAGAAAATACTGTCTTTACCTGAACATATATCAGTATATATCAAATACTAAAAACCTGGAAAGAAGCACTTCACTTGGATTTATATATAATTTCCATTCACTATGTCTCCTTAGAAAAAGCCAGCAAATTAAATAATTAGGTATATAGTTGTGGTTGACAACCTAATTTATTTTAATGAGGACAGCAATATACCTGTTTTCATCACAAAGAAACATTGTACTTTGACAAAAGCACATTATGTTGTCTCACAATGGAAGTGCTGCAGAAACAACTATTGAGAGTATAATAATATAAAGTGAAAATATGACAAAGATCTTTTTACTAGAGTCATTTTATTAATGAATACTACACATCAGAGATTGCTGGGGCATGGTACTCTTTTATTTACAGATTCACTAGAGAAGAGAAGGATCATAAATTAAAAACCACAAAGTTTCAAATGCATTCAACAGTTCCTCCCACTCATGTGTTAATGAGTAAATATTAATCTACTTTCAGCTATTATTTTAACCACTAAAATGGTAGTATTCTTCAATTCATTTTTGTTGCAATTTTAGTACTGGTTAAATAACAGAGAATTAATAAAACCAAAGCCATTGCTACCTGCATTTACCTTCCAGCACAGCCAAGTCTGTCGGAACAAGGGCAGGTCAAAGACAAGGCCTATTTCTGCATCACTGACATGACATCTTCTGCAAGCCCACGAATTCATCATGGCCGCAGTTAGTATGTGCTGAGAAACATTGAACAGTAGATGAGGTAAATGCAGCTGAAACCAGATTTATCTACTAAACCATATTAGTATCAGCCTCAGTTTTTATATATATATATATAGATATAGATATATGTATACATATATATATTTATACCTCCATTTCAACTTTTATGGAAAAAACTCACCAATTAAGCAAGATCCTGAGAAATTTTATTACTCTGGTTAATTTTTTTTTTTCCCATAATGTGTTCCCTAGATTATGATTTAATTCCCTGCTTTGAAAATTTTTTTTTCCCTTATATTTCCCAAGTGTTTCTGGTACTGCTTATGGGATTTGAACCTGAAATACAGGAAGGTTTGCACCATTTTACTCATCTTGGCCAACTTCCATATCTTAAACAGGTAGAAATTGTACTGGGAAGGTAGGGACCCACCCGCTTCTCCATCCATCTCTGCAGCTGGAACAGGAAACTCACAGGCAAAGATCATCATCTGCTTAGTCCTTTATCTGTCACACAGCAACCACTCTCGGATGATGAAAACATCAGAAGGGCATCTTGGACTATTGAAAAGGACTCTTGCTGACCCCCAAGCCAGCCCAGCTAGAGACAGGGGAATTTAGTGAGCAGCTGAGTCAGCTATTTCATTATAATTTTTTGGTATTTCCTAAAAGAGATTAAAAACAGCATGAAGCATGACCATCTCAGCATAATTGCACTGCTGGACACTGTCTAGAGAAATCAATCTTGAACAGCAAAGCTTTGAAAATATTTATATAGTTTAAACAATGAAAAATCAAAAGACACAGTAAGTTGACAGAACATACACAATTTGATTTTGGATCATTCCCAGTTCTCAGTTTCCCAGTCCACACAGATGGAAATACTATTTGTAAGCAAAATTAGGAGGAAATATGCTGACGGTGTCTTGTTGAGAATTAAATTCCTAGCAGTACTTTTTGCTGGAACAGAGGAGAGTTATGCAGTTTGAAAGTAGAAATTACATCTTCAATGGCCACCTTTAAAAATGATGATTTCAAAGTACTGTTAAAAAAACCCTTCAACTTACAGATCCAGAAAAGTAAAAAAGGCACAGGAATTTCGAAACTGTCAGCAATGAAGTATGACACAAGATTTAGTGAAAAGAAAATTCTTCAGTTCTTTACTTTGTTAAATTTTGACAAGGCCCAAGTACAGCACAATGTTCTGAAGCAGTAGCTTCAGAGATTAGATATAAAGACAGAAACTAGTATTTAATAGAAACATAGAATAGTTTGATTTGGAGTGGACATTAAAGATCATTTTGTTTCAATTCCCCTGCGCCATACGTGGGGTCACCTTCCATCCAATGTGGTCTTGACTACTTCCAGGGATGGAGCATCTATAACTTCTCTGGGCAACCTGTTTCAGCGCCTTACTAGCTTCATAATTTCTTCATATCAAATCTAGACCTACCCTCCTTCAGTTCAAAGCCATTCCCCCTTGCCCTATCACTACATGCCGTTGCAAAACTTCTCACTCCTGCTCCCTTTTTGGCTCACTTTTAGGTACTGAAAATTTGCTGTAAGGTCTCCTCCAAGCCTTCTCTTCTCCAGATTGAACAACCTCAGCTCTTCAGCCTGTCCTCAGAGGAGAGGTGCTCCAGCCCTCTGATCATCTTCATGGCCTCCTCTGGACTTCCTCCATGCCCTTCTCTTATTGGGACCCCCAGAACTGGACACAGTAGTCCAGGTGAATTCTCACAAGAGTAGGATAGATGAGGAGAATCACTTCCCTTGACCTGCTGGTAACACCTCTTTTGATGCAGCCCAGATTGGCTTCCTGAGCTGCAAGTGCACCTTGCCAGGTCATGCTGGGCTTATTGTCAGCCAGTATCCCCAGGTCTTTCTCTGCAGGGCTGCTCTCAATCCATTCTCCGCCCACAGAATGCACTCTCTGCACTTGGCCTTGTTGACCTTCATGAGGTGTGAACCTCTTAAGCCTGTCAGGGTCTCTCTGGATGGCATCCCTTCCCTCCAGCATTTCAACAGCACCACATAGCTCGGTGTAATTGGCAAACTTGACAAGGATGTACTCGATCATACTGTCCATGTCACCAACAAAGATGTTAAACAGTGCTGGTCCCAATCTTGACCCCTAAGGAATGCCACTTGTCACTGGTATCCATTTGGACACCAACCTGTTGACTGCAACTGTTTGAGTGCAATCATCCAGCCAAATCCTTATCCTCTGAGTGGTTCATCTGTCAAAACCACGTCTCCTCACTTTAGAGACAAGGGTGTCATGCAAGACAGTGCCAAATGCTTTGCACATGGCAAAGATAGATGGCATTTGCTCTTCCCTACCCACCATGGCTGTAACTTCACCATAGAAGGCCACCAGGCTTGTCAGGCTTGGCTTGGGCTTAGTGAAGCCATGTTGGTTGTCACCAATCATCTCTTTGTTTTCCATGTGCCTTAGCATAGTTTCTAGGAGGATCTACTCCATGATCTTGCTGAGCACTGAGATGAGACTGATCAGCTTGTAGCTCTCTGAGTCTTCCTTTTTCTTCCCCTTTTTAAAAATGGGAAAATGTGAGTTATGTTTCCCCTTTTCCAGTCAATGGGAACTTCACCAGACTGCCACAACTTTGCAATATGACAGATAGTAGCTTAGCCACTTCATCTGCCACTTCTCTCATGACCCTTTGATGAATCTGATCAGATTCCATGGACCTTCAGGTTCCTGAGGTGGTCTCAAACGTGATCTCCTACAGTGGGCAGTTTTTCATTCTCCCAGTAAATTCTATTAAAAATTAGTGCATCCTATTAACATCCAGAAAGATGTCACCATTCTGGAGGATTTCTCACTAATTAAGTTAATCATGGATGTATATTCAGGCATCTGACACTGCTCAGAACCCTTTAGCCCTGTATTACTTCTTGCTCCTCACACTAAAAATTATGGAACCAGATTTTTTGTTTCCATAACACCTAAAAGTCTCCTTAACCCAACCTTTACATAATCTTCAGAATACTGTTACTCTCATTTCACATTAAACATTTATTCCAAAACTAAATTACATAGCTGCTTGCTTCCACCAATAAAGTCGTTTTGCTGTGTGTTTATTTTCTTTAGTTGTTGGCATTTTTTTTGTTGTTTTTTTTTTTAGGGGGGTCTTTTTTTCTGTTTCTCTCTTACACAATAGTGACAAACCTTAATGAACATATGCTGCCTCTTAGTTTTGAGAACCCCTACTAAAGTTAAACTGAATCACTTTAACAGAACCCCACCAATAACTCCTGAATAATGGATTTATTAGACTCCCTACAACATAACGTATAATTTACTCTATAAGATGTGATAAATGGCAAAAGATGATCTCTTCAGAATATTTGGAATATCATTCACTGTTGATTTCACATTCTCTCTTATACTAAGTACCTTACAACACTCACCATCCTTGGAAAATAAAACCTAGCTCTAGTTAGTAATGTCTTTATTTAAATGCAGATCTTGATTTCCCCTGGAGACAAGACTTAGCATTGAGCTATCGGGAGAAAAGAAGACTTTGAGTCATATATTATCTGCAAAGAAAGGATTTTTCTAGGGTTTGGTGAGTAATCCTTTTTGCCTTTTTTTTTTTTTTCCTGGTGTGCTGGCAATCTACAATTGTGCATGTTTGCCTTTAATACCATATTGTACTTTCAGTCACAGGACCATATGGAAAGCAATTGCTTTTGTATCATGAGTCACTATGCAGATTACAGTCTATAAATGTAACAATAATAGTGATGTTAATAATACTCGGTTGTCCTACAGCATTCTCTTTTCAACATAATTCAGTAAGTCTTAAATGGAGAGATAATTATTTTTGGTTCATGGTTGGAGAAACTGAGGCATTCAAGGAACATAAAGATTGGATTTCAGTGTTTGCAAATCAGTTTATTAAGTTTTGCTTTTTCATAAATTCTTTATTCCGGAAGACTCCAGCTGTTTAATTGAAACAAAAGTATTACAAAGGCCTGTAGCATGTGCTGACTCAATGTGGTTTCTTCTCAGTATGCTGTCAGCTGTTAAGGACTGGTACAGAACAAGAGAATCTATTTTAAATGTCTTATTCCAGAGCATTTAAAAACTGACTTTTTTCCCAAAATTTTTAACATAGATTGAGGTCAGCCTGTACAGGCACAGAAATAGAGTCCCGGGTATTTCTCCTGACTATGAACTGGACTGTAGTAACCACTTCTTTAATCACATCATAAGCTTTAATTTAATCACATATCCCCCTCTCCCTGCCTTCTACATCCTAAAAAAAAATGTTAGAAAGCATTAGAGAGAAAAAAAAAAGTAGTTTCGTGATTCAAATGTAAAATCAGAATAACTCCAGAGGATATACCCTACAAGACGCCTTGGTGCTCAATTTAGCTCTTTTCTGAAGTCATAAGGACCTTTCTTTGCACAAACAGGGGCTATGTTGCAAAAAAGGACAGGTGATTTGCAGAGATTAGGGTTAGTAAATATCTTCCAATAAGAAAGAGAAGCATAAAGGAGGAGAATTTGATAAGCTAATTCAAGAATTACGCTCACATGATACTGAACAAAGAGCGGAAACCAGAGGAAGAGAGTTACAACTTATCCCTACAGGTTAGGAGATATGGAAATATTCTAGCTGTCAGGAGAGAGATAAGAATGAACATGGCAAGACAAACACATGCTTAGAGGTCCAGGAAAAATTCCACACGTGGAAAAGGTACTTTTATGGGAAATTGTTCCTATTTCATTGAAAAGCAGATAGGTGAAAACAGTTGTTTGGCTGGTCTACTAGGATAACCATGGCTGCTCACAAACATGAAGGACTTAATGAGCTGGGAAAAAAGAAAAAAAATATTTTTCAAGGACTCATTACTGAGGATAGAAGGAGTATTCTGCATTAACAGATAGATAGTAGGATGGAATTTTTTTTTCCATTGGGTAGAATTCAATCATCTTCAATTAGAAATGGCAGCAATGTTCTGGAATGCGTAGTGAATGAAAAGAAATAACCATTTCCAGATGAATCAGCTAATCATTAAATGAGTTCTATCCCTGAACATGAGAGATGGTATTCCAGTTGGGAAGACCTTATCTAGGCTGTTTCTTCCCTCAGCAGAGAAAGTCCAGATGACTACTCATTTGAAGAATGCTTTTAAATTTAGGGAATGGAGATACCTTTCTTCACGGACTATAGAGAAAGTCTATGGTGCAGTTTAGACTAGATGCCTGACTTACATTACTAAAATAAATATTATTCACAACATAAAACAGGATTATTTTTGTCTCTTTAGTCGCTGTGCAAGACTTTATCGGTGATGATCCATTTTAGTATGTGTGCTATTTATCCATCTGAATTCACAGAACTTGTGGGGAATCAGCTGACTCAGCCAGTTAAAGTACATAAACTAGCAACTACCAAGGAGGGCGTAAAGGAGAAACAAATGAACACTCCTTTAGTGCAAAATCAAGATGTCAAGAATAAAACTAGTCAAGGCACCAAGAAGCTTGAACAGAAATACTTTAGTTGCCTATACATGAATTGTAGAAGACTGGGTGATAAAAAAGATAAATTGGAATTGGAGTTGCTCTTTTATGCTCTAACTAGTATTACTGAGACCTGACGGGAAGATTCTCATGAGTAAAATGTTAAAATCATGGATACATCGGATTTAGGCTGGATCTAATGAGAAAAAAAGTAACAAAATCACTTTATACCAAAAAAGCGGTATTACCTGTGCCTGAGTTCTCTGGTAACTCAGAAGCAAAACTTTTTGCATGTTCATAGATTCATGTTCTAACAAACAAATCAACAAGAAAGCTCAGAAAAGGCTCTAGCTAGTGTCTTTAATAGACTAACAACTTAGACTAGGAAAAGAATGGCTGATTTCTACTGCAGAGATGGAAAAACTGCATTACAATGTGTGACTTCAACTTGAAAGGCAAAGTTGAAAGTTTCATGATCCTTATGATTTCTAAAAATTATTGAAGAAAAAAATGTAATAAAATTACTGTTTCATCCTAAATGTTGTCTGCTTGTTGCAGTCACTTCAAACAACCAAGGAATTCCAAAAACACAACACACCCCACTCTACATGTTGCTTTTCTGAGATGTTACAGCAGCCTTCCAGTACCTAAAGGGGGCCTACAAAAAAAGCAGGAGAGGGACATTTGACAAGGACATGTAGCAACAGGGCAAGGGGAAATAGCTTCAAACTGAAAGAAGGGCAGTTTAGATGAGATATCAGGAAGAAATTCTTCACTGCAGGAGTGGTGAGGCACTGGAGCAGGTTGCCCAGAGAAGTCGTGGATGCCCCATCCCTGGAAGTTTCAAGGCCGTGTTGGATGGGACTTTGAGCAACATGGTCTAGTGGAATGTAACACACCCATGGCAGGTGGGATTAAAACTAAATGATCTTTAAGGTCCCCTCCAACTCAAAACATTCTGTGAGTCTATGACTTAATTATCTATAACAAGTAAACAAGACTAAGTCCAAACAAGTATGATGTGCATTCTCAGTAAGTTTGTGGATGACACCAAACTGGGGAGAGAAATCAATATGTTGGAAAACATGACTATCATTCAGAAGGATTTCGACAGGCTGGAAGAACGGGAATGCCCATTCATTATATGAATCAAGGAACTGAAAAACCATGAAGTCATAGACATGCATGTGCAATGGTAGAACCACCTGTGCTGGTACAGACTGGCTTGGCAGAACCTCTGCTGAATAGGATCTGTAAATCCTGATGGAATGGAGACTAAGACTACTTTAGTAGACATCTATTATTTCACTTGACTATTTTACTGTAGCACTCCCAAGGACTCGAGTCAAGTATGGAACCCTAGGTTAGTGTTAGAATATGGCATCTTCACCTTCAGAATTGAAGCTCAAACATTCAAGGCCACAAAGCAAAGAAATATATACATATATTTCACCTAGAAATTAGGTAAATTTCATGAGTTTAGTAAAAAACATCAATGGAAATTGGCACAGAAGTTTAAAAGACAGTTTTTAGGACATGAACAGGCTTCACTCCTGTTTTTCTTTTCTGGTCTGAAGTACTTTGTCGAAATGACATAGTGCTAAGATTTAGAAAACCTTCTGCCTTGAAGGAAGAAAAAAATGCTTTCTTTCTTAACTGGAAGGATAGTATGAAAAACATTCAATAAAAAGAATGTGAAACATTCCAGGTGAGCTATGTTTTGGAGATTAAAATTAAACTAAGGAAAGGCAAGGACAAAAGTTTAGTGTTGTGGTGTGTAACACTAATCCACAGATCATTCTCAGAGGAGAATTAACCTTTTTTTGTTTTTAAGTCTTCTAAAAGGAATTCAACAAAGCATCACTAAGCTGTCAAATGAAAATACTAAGTACACAATTTATCCTTTTTTATCGATGTTTATCTATGTAGGGCTTTGTTTTTGTTTTCATTCGCTTTTTTTTTCCTTAGGGAGTGATCCTATACTAATACAATTGCATGCTCTGTAACAGTGGGAGGCTATGTAAGAAATGAAATGGCAATGATGGAACTTGGAAAAAAATTAGAGGCAGAAGGGAAAAAGAGAGATACTCTGAAAGATTTTGGAAATATCTTCTTGCATATCTGGTACAATGCATATGATGGAAATTACTGATTTGAACTGGATTGCTTTCCTTTTCCTGAGATGGATAGATTTTATTTATTACTATTTTAATTATTTATAATGGATTTTTTCTTTCATTGTGATTTCTGAACCTTGACTGCAAAATTCATGGATTCTTATAAAAACTAATTTAATTTGTAACAGAAAAAAATATTTTTTCAATTAGTTTATTAATTTGTGTGTGTGTGTGTTTCTTTCTGTAGTTCCAGCCAATTTAAGGACACCTTAGGTATTCTATAACATGCAGTTTGCTGCGCCTTCTAATTATACTAAGATTTATTTAATATTAAAACCTTATTACCTTTATTTATAGATCTGAAGCTTCCATAATATTTCATTATGCTACAGAAAAAGCAAAATACTCTCTTATTCTAGATAGTCCTCACAGAAATGGTGAGTAATGGAAAAAAAGATTAGAACACCTTCAGAGCAGCAAAAGGTTACTGAAATGCTCGGCTCCATAGCTGCATGTGTTCTGCCATCTGAGTGAAACAGTACCAGAGAGTAACAGAAATTGTCAGTTGACCTTTTGATTAGACCTAGTCTTATCAAATGTTATGAAAGTAATCAATTGGTACTAAACAATGAGCAAAACAAGCAAAAAAAAAAATCATTAAGAGATTTTTTTTAAAAACTGTATTAGCTCAAGAAAGATTTTTTTTTGTTTTTAGCTTGGTTGTGACAGAAAAGAAAAAACAGAATAATTCCCCCTAAGGGAATCCAACTCAATAAGAACAAAATCACAATGGTTATCTAAATCCATCAACACTCTTAAAATGGCTTCTGAATTTTTCTGTGTAGCCCTTCTTCTTCCATCACCCTTACCCCTTCCACCCCAACAGGGTCTATCAAATGCCAAGGTTAAGTACAGAACAGGAGATCAAAGAACTGAATGCAGGTCAGGACACAACGATGCTTTGCATAAGGATGCTTTGTCTTACAGAACTAGCTGTGTAGTGCACTGTGTACAGAGATGCAGATACCGATATCCTTTATGGACAATGTAGGGGTTTCCAGACAAGAGCCTTTAACTCTTGCTAAAGTCTCTTTTATTACAGAAAAAAAATTCTTACTTAACATCCATATAGGCCAGCACCCACTTCATTTGGTTATTTTGATAGCTATTTTTCTTACGGTGTATTCATTTGCCATGGTAATGAATTTTTATGCTGACCTGAGGCTAGCTATTTTTATTGCAGGGTGTTCTATTCACTCTTTCTCCAAGATAGGTACAACTATTCAGCTTTGCTTCACAGTCCCCTAACTCTGAAGCAGAACTGCTCACCTTTTAAAACAAAAGTCTTTTCCCCTCCGGGTACAATAACAAAACAAATTGATGGTACAGCATATACAAACTTATTTCAGCCTTCAGAGAATTGCTTACTGCCTTTCATACTAAGACACATATAAACACGGTAATTCACTCTGATTTTATGAATTGCCTCCTGACTATCATTGGGGAGTGATGGCTAGGCAGTGCTAAATGAAAGCATCTAAAGCAGGTTGAGAATGACTGCAGTGTGCCTCTAAAGATCGATGAGTTGGCAGGTACTGTTATAAATTACCATCAGGTGCCATTCACAGACGATAAGAGCTTCATCCTGCATGACAGCCATTGATCTGATTCAGAACTAAGATGCAACCTTTGATGACACTCCTTGAGGATAAAAGGTTATGCTTCACATTTAGTTATGAATAATAAGGTCATGTTTTAATTAAAGTAGTATCTCAGTGGAATATTAGGGCAGTGAAACTGTACAAATTAGTATGACTTGTATAGCAATTGTTGCTGGAAAACAGCCTAGTACTGAAGATAATAAGAGAGAACAACAATGAAATTACATTAACGAGGCAAATAGCCCATGTCATTAGAAGGAGCTTAACTAGTCAGACCCCAAATTAGAAGAAACAATAGTTTTTGAGTTTATATTTGACACTAAAGCTGTCAGAACAAGAAAATTTACATTAAGGTATGAAATACTTAAACTATACACCTATGTTTTGGTTATAGTAATTTCAATACACTTCCGTTTAAAAATATTTTGTGCCAAACCAAATACTGAAGCTAAAAACAAGCCTGGGATTAACTGTTCATAGGGGTTTTTGAGTCTTTTTTTCTAGGAAACTCAAATGACTGTTCACAATTTTCTATTTTTGGCACAGTCCAAACAACATTCCTGACCAACGTTTCTGAAAATAAAACTGGCCATATAACAAACATGCATCCAGAACAGGTATTAAATGGAGCAAATATTATTCATATGCAGAAAATTTTATTTGTTAATATTTGTGAAACTTCTATTATATAATATAATAAAATATAATTGATAAATATATGTGCTGCTGATCCAGCAAAATACTGAGGCTTGTGCTTAAGCAAATTATCTAACCAATACTAGTTTTAGAAATTGAATTAAGTGATGTAGGGTGGGATACAGATATTATGCAGCCTACTCCATAGTAAATGAACAGCACATGTTCTAAGTCACACTCCAAAAGGCAATTTCACTCACCCAACATTCAGAAATTAACCTCTCGTATAGCAAGTGTTGTAAAACTTCAGCCATGAGGATTTATCAAGAAAGTACCAAGGCTACCTTGGGCATTCTTTCAGCATGGCAAACTTTATTTACTTATTTATTTTGACATACTGTGAATAATGTACAACCAAGACTTTCTTCACACCCACGGCTGTTGCAGCTCATGGTGTCCTCAATCCAATCTAAATGTTCATTTTGCAATTACTCTGCTGTCAAATGATAAGTGAAATATAGAATATATACACACTAAGTACTTAATAGCTTTAAAAATATACTTTCTATCATAGTGTCACCCATTGCTTGTCAGAATTCATACATTTTAAAATGTTTAGAGCTCAGACTAGCAGAACACATCCAGATCAGAAACCAGGGATAGTGGCTCTGCAGGAGACCAGCTATGCAAATGCCTGGAAAACATAAATTGCTCTGAAAAGGCTGAAAACACAAGATCAGATTGGGAGGTCAAGAGATTATGGAAACGAGCTGTCCACCTCCCATGGTGCACAACAGATTTTCATTTCCCTTGCTTTTCCTAATGTAACTGACCAGCCATAAAGCAAAACTCTCTTACTACAGACAGCAGTGCTTGTTGTGGGGCTCTTAGCAAGCCTGGGCACTTAGAGAAATGCAAAACCTCAAGGCAACTACAGGACCAGACCAGTTACTTTGAACTGTCTTTAATTAAACCAAAGCTGGGTTTGAAAGTGTTGTGAATTTGTTTATAGCTGTTTTACAGTCATAATCCACAGCTTTCCAAGGCAGATACAGAGCTTTCTCATTCTGAAGAAATAAGTGACATTCCATATGAAAAATGTAAATCTACTGAATATTTATTTTGCTTGTGTTCTATATTGTTACTGATGTCAGACTATAGCTAAAATTCCTAAATTAATACAAAGCATGGGCAGAGAATCTTCTTCAGAAGATTCCATCTCAAGAATCATTACCTAAGCTTTTAAATCACTATTTGTTTCCAACAATTTTTATGCAAGCTTAAGAACACTATTTAGCATAATGTGTTTCTGATTTTTCTTGCTTCCAGTTTTAGTGAGGAAATGCACATTCCTTGCTTAAATAAAAATAAAAATAGAATTTAATATGTTTCAAGACATATCCTGGGTAGTGACAATCATATGCTATAGACTTCTGCACTATGAGGAACACAGAGCAACCTTACTTTTAGATCAAGGTCTTTTAATGCAAAATCTTACTAGATAGCAGTACCTTCCAGATTAGAAAAAATATTAAAGGTAATTGTGGGTGTATACAGAGATTTGGTAGAAGAACAAAACAGTTACAGTTGAGATAGATACGCATATATATGTTGACATAATGCAAATATCTCATATGTAGCTATTCCATTTACTGCTCTTGGAAGTGAAAATAAAATTGCACTAAAGAGGCTAGCTAGGAATAAAATTCTTTTTTTTTTTTTTTTTTTTTTTTTAAATTTAAAGGATTTGCCTGTTTCATACTGGTCTGTCCTTTTTGGTGCAAAAGTATGAATCAAAGCAAGAATTGTGGTCAGTATTCTTCAAATGAAATCAGTAAGAATTACATCAATAGTTTTAAGGCATGAGATCATGATCAGTACCTGGATGGTATTTGAACAATCAATTTGGTTTTGAAAAATGCTCAGAAATTTTGATTTCTAACCCAACATAAATGCATTGCTTTCAGTGGGGTACAGCAGCGTCCTATCAGCAAAGTGTCTTAAGAAGAGAGATTATCACAAACATTAAGATTAAAAAAAAAAAAAAAAAGTCACATGCAGTAGTTCACCTGTCACCTACAAACTCACAGCCTCTGAAATGTTAGGTTTATCTGACAAACAACCTTGTTTTGATTCCCAAATACTTCCTGACAGAAGCTCAAACAGCCATTTTCCAGCAATCCAACAAAACATATAAGGAGGAAGTGGCAACAGATTTCTATGCTATGGAAAACACTTACATGGTGTGTGGAAAAGTAACAGATACCTTACCAGAAAATAAAAAGAAATAAAGTGATACAGTAAAACAAAAGACAGAAATTATAAAGAAAGAGCCTAATAGCATTTGCTTTTTCACCTGAAGGCAAAGAAGACGATTATGAATTTCCAGGTGCAACAGCACAGTCACAGTAAATGCTAATATTAATACAAATTTCCTGAGAGCAAAAGAAGGTGTCTGAAAGTACAGAATATTGTTTGAAGCTCTTCTTGGGTCCGTCTCAGTAGAAGAACATGTGTAGAAGATCAAAGGTCTAAACAATTATCTTCTTTATTAATTAATTCTAAAATTATCTTTTACCAATGTCCCTAAGGTATGTGTTTCAAGGATATATTACCAATATCGTAATACATTCACTTCAGTGCAAACAGTATTTACCCTTTGGTGACTGACTAATTACTACCACATCAAGAAGCCTCTGTCTTCCTTCATCCTTTTGGCAAAAACAATATTCCATTTTTTTTTTCTTAGTTAGAAACCCTTCAAAGAGGTAAGACAGAGCATGATCTCAACACATTTATTATGAGCAAAATTGACTTTCTGAAGTACAAAATTGACCAATGGGATTTGTTAAGAAATATCAAAAGGAATTATAAATCACATTGATAATAACATTTAGAAGATCCCCTAGATTTACTTACGCATTCACCTTTATGCTAGAGTTTAAACTAATGCTATGTTAAAGCTTCTTTTGAAATCTAAAGAGTGTTACAGACTGAAGACTGCCATCTCCTAAGTTTGTTAAAATTTATTAAAATTAACACTAGCATTTCATTTCTGCTCCATTTCCCTTTTGGGTTACATACATTTTCCCTTAGCACAAAGCACGCAAGATCCATTGTATAGACAGTCATCTACATTTGGTATGTTAGGTTTGAGACCACCTGATCGGTGGAGGAGCCAACAAACATTATTTCATGCCACACATCAGAAGTCTTCTCAAAATGTGTATTCTACAGATTCATGTTAAAACCAAAAAATATTTTTAAATTGTTTTAAAATCTCAAGGACAATTATTAAGGGATGAGGGAAGGAGGCTTGGGGTTTTTGGTTGTTTTTTCTCATTGACATCCAAGTACTGGTTTCAGTGTTCCAGGTTTATGACTAATGAGACTCTGCTAAGTGATTAGGACTATATCCAGCAAAGCACTTAATATTTAGTTTTGAAATATAAAAGGATATCCACCGATCTCACTAAGCTACAAGAATCACTCTAACAGAATCCAGTTGAACAAACTAGCACATTTTACTTCTCTCCATTCATCTTATTAGAAAAGTGAGCAAACAACCCCCTGAAAAATAAAAGAAAACTGCTCACAAGCTTACCCCTGACACACAGATGCAAATAACTGTATACAGACAAGATACCATTTATGAAACCAAATGAAGCTAAGCAGGCAATAAGTGAGATTCTGAAACTAATCAAAGATGCATTTCTGAATCAATTTTAAAACATAATTTATTGAGTTTTCATTGTTTTAGTCAGAAATACTATTTTTAACAACTCACAGCTCATTGCTATTTTATTAAACACAAATAATAATTATTTATGCACTTCTGTGACTCTTCAAGACACACTGCAACATTGCAGCTGAATAGCTAAAAGACTATAAAATTATTTTACCATAATTACTTGTCAGTGTCAGATTTATGCCGTGATATTGCACCATAAGGACTCAGTTATGTCTCTAATTTCTATTATATCACAATGAAACATTGAAAAACGAAGCACAGTTTTAAAATTACAGCGACTTGTGGTGTCCCTCAGGGGTCTGTACTGGCACAAGTACAGGTTAATGTCTTTATCAATGGCATGGACAGCAGGATTGATTGCACCCTCAGCAAGTTTGTGGGATGACACCAAGCTGTGTGGTGCAGTTGACATGCCTGAGGGATAGGATTTCATCCAGAAGGACTTGGACAAGCTAGAGAAGCAGGCCCATGGGAACCTTGTGAGGTTCAACAAGGCCGAGTGTAAGGTGTGATACTTGGGTAGGGGAAATTCCAAGCAGAAATTCAGGCTGGGCATTGAATGGTTTGGGAGCAGCTCTGCAAAGAAAGACTTGGGGGTGTTGGTGGTGAAAAGCAGGACGTAACCTGGCAATGTGCACTTGCAGCTGAGGAAACATACTGTATCCTGGGCTGAATCCAAAGTAGCGTGGCCAGCAGAGCAAGGGAGGGGTTTCTGCCCCTCTACTCTGCTCTGGTGAGACACCACCTGAAGTTCTGTGTCCAGCTCTGGGGTCCTCAGAACAAGAAAGATGTGTACCTCTTGTATCAGGTCTAGACGAGAGCCACAAAGATGATCAGAGAGCTGGAGTTCCTCTCTTAGGAAGACAGGCTGAGAGAGCTGAGGTAGTTCAGCCTGGGGAAAAGAAGGCTCTGGGGATACCTCATTGAGGTCTTTCAGTAGTAGAAAGGGGCTTATGAGAAAGAAAGATGGGGACAGACTTTTTTTGTAGGGACTGTTGTGACAGGGCAGGGGATAATGTTTTTAAATTAAAAGAAGAGAGATTCAGATGGGAAGTAAGGAAGAAATTTTTTACAGTGAGGGTGGTGAAACACTGGCACAGGTTGGTTATCCTGGAAACATTCAAGGACAGGTTGAATGGGGCTTTGTGCAACCTGATCATGATGAAGATGTCCCTGGGCTCATCTCTCATTGCAGGGGGTTGTACTATATATAGTTGATATTTAAAGTCACTTCCAAACTAAACCATTCTATGATCCTATGATCCTATGATTTTATTTTCCTATGATTATATTCTTGCTATTTCAACTCTATGTAATTTATTGGTTTTTTTTGGTTTTTTTTTTTTTTTTTGGCCAGAGTGACAGGTCCCTTTTCCTTGCACCAACCTTTTTTGTCAATCACGGATGCAGACACGCTTAATGAAGGTTCTCCCTAAGAAGGGAGAAGTGACAAAAATTACTCGGCTAGTAGGTTCCACAATGCTAATTGCAGAAGTTGGTCAACCATGTTCTCATCTGACCCTAGCCCTAGAAGAGGCAAGGAGATACCCCAAAGAAAACTTACTTGGGATTGAGGTAAATGTAATTCTGACCACAAAGGCGAAAGTCCCAAGAGTGGATCACAAGCCTTCAGTGCTCATATCTGAGTTGCAGGTGGAAATAGTACTGCTCTGAATCATTTATAGAGAATAAGTCATAAACTGCAAACCCAGGAAAATGTGAAGAATGCATTTCTCCATTATCCTCAGGCACTGGCTCTTGGTATGATTTTACACATGCTGCTTGTTATGATGATATTGATTACTAAGTCAACAGAAGCACTCACAAGGGAGTGCAGATCTCTTTACTACTGCTCTGTAATATTAAAATATCATTATTGAGACACGAACTTTTTGTTCTGATGTAATGTCATTCTCCGATGGTTGCTTCCTGAGCTGAAATTTGAAACTGTCACCCACAGACTTGTAGAAGTGATTTGACTTCACTTATGAGGAAAGTGAAATTAAATATTCATCCCTGGACTCCATTTCAGGTTCAAACTGACTGAAGTTCCTCCAGGCAAAATGTACTTAAGTCGCAGAAGATTTTTTTTAGTTTTAAAAATTCAGGATGTCTATTTATCAGTGCTGGACAGTCAAATAATCATTTATCTGGAACTTCTGTACACAGATATTCTTTTTCCTGCATGGTTTGAATCATTATGGCTAGGTAAGCTACTTCCTAATATGGATTAAATTTAGTACACTTAACATCCAGACTGGACTCTTCAACATGTAGCTGTTCAGATCAAATAACAATAAGTGGTGGAAGAACTTAATTTTGGACCATCTGAACTTTTCTACATTGGTGAGCATTTCAGCAGGTAGCAGCCTTTGAAATTAAGGTAAGTAATTACAGTAAGGACAAAAGTCCAGTTAAATCTTTAAATGAATGTTATGTCTTGGGACTTAGCTTCCAATTTACAGATTCACTTCAGGGTTTACCCACTCTGGAACCAAAACAGTCTGAGCAAATAAAGATAAAATACTGTAGTCCCTCCGTAGATGAGATTTCCTCTGAATACCAAAAGCAATAAAATTCACCGATCCAAAACACAGAATCAAAGCATTCTTCCTCACAAGGGCAATTCTTTCTTTGGGCAGACAAATTAATTGAAAATGGCCTGCAGACTCGAAAATTGGTTCCTTTACAGAGCTCAACTGAAAAAACACCACTTTATTTAGAATTTTCTTTTTTTATTCTTACTGTTCTCACTCTAACACTGGGAATATAGCATAGAATTTGATCTTTTTAAATGCCATATTAATAAATTCTACTCAGATATGTATTATATTCAGGAGTGTCCCAAAGCCATATATACTCACACTGCAAAGAGTGAGCCAGATACTGCAGGAACCAACACAGGCAAAGCCATCAAGAGACTTTTTAAGCTCTAAGACTCATGTTACCCAGGCAGCAGAACAGAGGGGAGGCAGAATTATTTGGGAAAACATTTAGTTTGTGGTTGTTCTCCCATGACTGCTTTCAAATGGTGCTGAGAAATACATGACAATATTTAATATATTTTTTCCTTCAGCTAATATCATCATTTAGTCAAAATGATAATAATCAAATACAAGTTTTACAGAATCACAAAATCTTTAAAAAAAAAAGTGACACAAAAAGCAGGTATATATATTTAACTATTCATATTTTTTTCTAAAAAATTATAACCATCTAAGATACTCAACTCTATATATGTAGAAGAGTTTTCCCTTTCAAAATTCATTAGTACAGTGTTTCTTTCTCTCTGTGTAAGGTGACTTTGTGACAAAGACACTTCTGGACATACTTTGCAGGGCTCCTCCTAGTTTTAATACGGCTGATGTGTAAAGGTTGAGGTGGAGTAGAAAATAACTGCCATTATGAAGACAGTAGAAGTGGAAGCCTATTTTTGGAAAAATAAGCAAAATGCATGACAAATATTCAAGGATAAGGCTGGTACCGGAATGAGAACCACTGCCTATAATGGAAAGTTGGTGCTGTTAGTTAGCCCTGGCCCCTTTAGCTCTGGAGTAAAACTCCAACTTTCAATTAAAAAAATAGAAGTCAAGTACACATCAGAAAACACCCAGATTCAAGCACAAATTCTAAGCCTTGTTTTGGAACTTCTGACTTAGGCCATGAGAGATTTATTCTAGCAATAAAATGTGGGGTTTCAGTTTCTCCTGTTTGGTCAAGAAGACTAAGAAAAGCATTGAAACCTAGTCTAGGAGTCTTTGGGTGAACTTTTTATAAGTAAAGGAATTTTATTTCATTTTTTTAATGAAGGACTCAGTATGATTACATGGCATTTAATCTGCAGATAGAAGTTCAACCCAATGAGACAGCCTAATCAGAAAGACTTTTCTTCTAGACTGCATTCCCATTTTTACAGGAATTTCCAACTTCTATTAAATTAAAATTCTACTTTGTCTCTGATCCATTTTGTACACACAACTTCTGCTTTCCTAAGGTTTTAAAATTTCAGACAAGCTCTTGTGTTTAAATCTATGACACCCATGTTTATCTTCTTTGTATGATGTAACAGTATGTCTCTCCCTAGGCTTCTCATCTATATCAGAGACGGTCTTGGCCTCATGCTTTTCTTCCCAGTACAAAATGCTGTGCAGGGAAATTACTTCTAGATTAAATTTGGATTCTGTCTAAGCAGGTGTCAGAACCAAATTATGAAAGGACCAACTCAAATTACTAATTGCAGAAAACATGTTTTATCTCTGCTTCTTTTTGATGAACAGCACAGCTAGAAATATTTAATTATTGTTTAATTATGTTTACTGGAAGTACATACAAAAGCTATAATATTCCAGGAAAGAATTCTGGGAAAGAAATTTTAGTCAGTGCTGTCAAGGCAGAAAATGCAATACTTAAACTTACCTGTCATTAGAGATACTTCCCACCCCCCGCCCTCCCCATCCCCCCAATTAATTTATACGCATAACAAGAACAAAGAAATTGCTTGCTGCTCCTCATGGATCCAAATTCCTACTTAAAAGAAAGGGAAACTATTTGAAGAGGATACAAGTATCAGTAATGTGATTGAATTCTTTATCTCTTGGAATCATGAATTGTCCCTGAGCAATGGCTTAGGTTTTGTCCCTAAATTATTAGAACATTCTCTTAAACTGTGCGTGTACCTGAAATCCCAACAGAGTTTTCATCTCCAATGTGAAATAATAAAACCAGCAACATCTAGCTATCAAATGTCCATTTCACATGCCAAACAAATTAATTCTCTAATTCTGGGGCCAAATCTAAACTTTCTAAAGATAGGTATTTGGAAAAAAAAGATTGTTTGTTTATCATGCCACTACTTATAATTTGACTTCAGTTGATTCAGAGAGATTAAGCACAGGATTGTACTTTACCATGCAAGAAGGCGGGGGAAAAAAGTTACAAAAGGATTTCATAAGAGATAAAACAAAAAAGTTACAAAAGGATTTCATAAGAGATAAGAGACTCAGGGTTTCTGAATTTCATAAATAATCATTTTGAATGGACACACTTTTTTCAGTTTTTGGAATCACCTATTTTCAATCCTTTAGAAGCCCCAGAAATGATGGTAGGTTCAAATGCAGTGATGAAGAAAGACAGTACATAAATATTATAAACACACTTAGCAATGTTTTACATATCCTTTAGCATATCTACAACAAACTTAAACTAAATTTTGAAGGTTCTGAAAAGTCCTTTACAAAAACTAGGTTGTAAAGAGGGGATCATTTTTCTTTGAGGATTTTATCAACAGAATGGTTGCATTTTATCTCTTGGTATAATTCATGCTCAGAATAAATTGAGAAATACTTCTTCTATGATGGAAAATTAATACATGTTACTGCTATTTTACAAATCTGTAAATTGAAAATAAAATTTGTGAGCATATGGATTCTCTGCTTTCTCAGATGTGTTACAAAAGTCTTATTAGTTTAAAGTGATAATTTACAACTTAAAGAGAGAATCATCTCATTTAACTTTAGAACTCTTAAAAGTTACACATGTAAGTGTGAAGTAGTCATGACAGTGTCCTTTTACAATCAGTGTGGAGAAGCAGAGTACAGAGGTGTTGTACTCATCTAACAGATTTAAAGAGATATGGTGCATATTTCCTTCCATTTCATAGAAATACGGTTGAGTATGTCTTCTTCTTTGGCTGACATCTATATTTAAGAAATCTACCTTAACACAAATCAGTGTATGCCAGGGTGTATAAAACACAGACTCTGATATGTAATGCAATTTTCTGAAATACAGAATAGAAGACTAATAGCAAAGAAGTGGAATCTTCTTTACTTCTACAAAAAATGTTACTGTTTTACTTTAAGAAGAAGAACACCACTGAAATCTATTAAGCTTTTGAAGCCAGTATTATGGGTTTTTTTAAAAGGACTAAAAGGACTAAACAAAATTTTTATTAAATGGTATGAACTCATCTCCACAGATGAGAGTTTCATGAGAACTCACTGATGCCTTGTACTAACTCCTTAGTTCAGAGTCATACTGACTGTCTGAGACAAGAACTGCTTGCTTTATAATTCTTGTTTTTTATAATTCTTTTAGCATTACAATAAATAATGTATGAATTCAAATAAATACTTAGGAAAAAAAAACAAAAACAAAAACAAACCAAAATCTTACATATCCCTAAATTCACATTTTTCTACTAGGGCTGTCCAGAGGTGTGATTTGAGTGGGAAAAAAAAGGCTTTCCCTTTCTTGAAATGTAGAACATGCCCAACGAGAACACAAGCAAGAGTCAGCTTCATGCAAAAAACCAATAGGTGGAGATTAATGAAGCATCCAAATTTCCTAAACCCCGCTAATATAACATCTTTTGCTTAAACAGATTGTTCTGTGGCAGAAATAAGATATCTTACATGTGGGTCTATCTAAATTCTTTCATACAAACTGTTACTAGATCACAAATGTGTGGGTTGTGACTCTGGTGTTATAAGGAACATTGTCTGAGATATTTTGTTTAAAAAATAGTGAAATTGCTTACTTAATCACATCAAAAAGAATGTAGCAGGGCCAGACCCCTCTCAGTGGTGCCCAGCGAAAGGACAAGGGACAATAGGCACAAACTTTATCACAGGAAATTCCACCCAAATATGAGGAAAAACTGTGCTGTGAGGGTGACAGAGCACTGACACAGGCTGTGGAATCCCCTACTCTGGAGATATTCAAAACCTGCCTGGACACAATTCTGTGTAACCTGCAGGGAGGTTGGGCAAGATGATCTCCACACAACCTCAACTCTCCTGTGATTCTGTGATCTTCCAGCCCAGAGACAGTTTCGTATTGGCGGCTAAACATCAATCAAGCTACCTTTTGTGGTCCCCCAACCTCTTACTCATTTACAAGACTGCAGGTTGAGATAAAGTTGACATTTGTACTACCCAATATTAAATACAGTTCAGTATAGCTTGTCAAAAGAAAATTCATGCATGCAAACAGAATTGAACAAAAAAATACATCTTTATTTTCAAGAAATGAACCAATAAAACCTAAATAGGCATTAAAAGAATCGTGCATTTCAGTATTTTAATGATTGAAGAAAATTCCTGATGTTTAATTGAGGTGTCAGAACGTATCTTCAGCTTCTTGAAGTTCACCAATTCCTCACTTACACACCTTTGCATAATGACTGTTTAGTGCTATGCTTAGCACTGCAATTACGGGCACTATTTAGAATCTGTGCTAAAAAGAGACAGTTGTATAAAGCAATTTCTGCAATACTCTAATTATTATCAGTGACATTTCAGAGCAGCAATTTTCTCACACCAATTTGACAAAACTTAAATCTCTCAAAAGTACAAAAGTTTGTATATACTAAAAATACACCAGGATTCTTGTATTTGTATTTAATTTTACTAAAAATGCAAGTGACACTAGGCATTGTGTGCAGGGCAGAGCGCAACTAACTTCTACAGTGTTTTCCCCAAAATCAGTAGCTCAGATTGTGGCTTATCACATTTTGACTTACACCATAAAGCTAATGTTGCACAACACATGTTAATAACAGAATTAGTAACGCCTTAGTGTCTAAAAGCTGCTATGTACAAAGATATTAATACATAGGCAGTAAAGGGTATAAGTAAACCCCTCACCAGAAGAACCTCTTTTCTATTCTTCATCTCTCTACATTTCCTCCATTTCTTTCTTTTATTTTTGGGTGGTTATATGCACTTTAACTCATACTGGTGCAATAAGGCTTGCTTAAGGCTCAGTTGTATCATCAAGCAAATGAGGTTTAACAGGCATGGGCAAGTCAACCGATCTGTCACCAGCTGCTTGTTCTCAGCTCACAGAAAATGCAGGTAAACTGATTCATGAAAACAAGTTCTGGCTGTAGGTTCATTCTACATCTAGGTTCCGCTGTGCTTATTGGCAATTTCCAATGGCTTCTGCAGTAAATGGATTTTTCTTCTGCAGACAGATCAGAATGGAAGCTCCAACGTAAAGTGCTTTGCCTTTAGCAAAGGTTAGCAATAGTGCCATATGTATCGTTACCTGTGAAACTAAGTATAACAAGACAACAAAATATGCAGCTAGGAGTAACCTGGTCTAGTGGAAGGTGTCCGTGCCCAGGGCAGGGAGGTTGGAACTAGGTGATCTTTAAGGTCCCTTCAAACCAAAACCATTCTATGACTCTATGATTCTGTGATTTTGGACCCCGACAGGTGAGTTACGATACCATTCTTCTCTTAGAGTGTTATGTTCCTCCGTAACTTAACTTGACAAGAACCCTCAGCAAACAGGATTATAACAACAACTATCAGAAATATTAGTATAGAACATGTTCCTATCTTGTTTTCCATAAATATATTTTACTCTCAGTAAATAATTTCATTTAATAAAAATACATTAATCATTTTTTCCCTTAGTTCTCCAAACAAAGTAACCTTCTCCCTCTCTAGTCTGAACTTTACACAAGAAAAGAATTTCAGGATTTTTTTTGTTTTGCTTAGTTTTTGAAAGAGAAATATTATTCTGACAAATTGGACTATTAAAAACGAGAAACAAATTGCACTGTCATTTGCTGGGACATTGACAAGAGGATGGGTGAACTGTCCATGAAATATAAACTACATCTTAATGTAGGATATATTTTGCTGTCAGCTCAGTTTAGACATCTTAACTGTTTTAAAGAGCAGATATAACTTTTTGTAACCTCAATAGAAGAGATACGCAATGTACTGTCAATTTAGGCACAATGCATATGCCAATATAGCAGACATGGCTCCTATACTTTCTTGCAGTTTTTGCTTTTAGGATTTTGGGGGGGGGTGGGGGAAGGAACTTTTAGGGGACTTAATTTATTACCTTTTAATTTTAGTGACAGATATGAAGATGAGAATCAAATTATCTGGAATATCATACATTCAGTGACTGTGTATAAAAAGTAAACTGTTCTTTTCTTTTCAATACGGTTGTCCCTAAAGTTTTGTTAAAAATCTTAAGCTTTATATATGTTACATAGCAACTCAAAAAGCATGAATAATTTTTCTCTGCAGCCCTTTTATCTTCAGTGATACCTGTTTCTGTACCTGGATGTCTTATACATAACTTTGTTCTCCAGTAAAATTCCAATGCCCTTGCTCTTTGCTTTAGAGAAAAAAATGAAGTCTATAAGCTCCAGGCATATCAATCAAAAACAACAGAGTCAGCACTAGCTCTAATAATAAAAACCATGATTTCATAAATCATCCTCCACAGGTTGGGGTCATCTTTTAAAAATTTCTTATCAGGCACAGCTCAAGATTTCTCAGACTCTCACTCTTCTCTCTTTAATGAAAACAATAGGAAGGATGTCAGCATACAAATGATGTGATCCTCTTTAGCTTAAAAATATCCTGAAAATGAAAAGACTATGCTTTGCTTTGTCCTTGAAATTGTGGAAGTCAGGATTTCTACCTCCCCTCCCTCAAAGTTCAAAGAAGTTTACCTCAGCTCTCCATAATGAAATCACAGTATCTAATCTTACATAGACTTAATTTAATAAACTGTAGATTTAATTCGAAGAAGCTGGTGGTATAGGGTATTTTCTCTACTGCCTGTATCCACTATGTAGCAGGTTATAATTACCTAATTGGCATTTGTAACTGCATGTCCTTAAGCAAACCAAGAGCCCTCTATTAATGGAATGACATAGTCTTAATTCCATCAAATGTATTACTCCACCATTTAGACATTTCTGTAGTGAAAAAAAACAAAACAAAACAAACAAAAAAAAACCAACCTTAGCAAAATATGAGTCTATTGTTCTGTCTTTCAAGACCAACATATGAAAGAAAAATTAAAAAAATAAAAAAATGAGTATGGCATTCAATCTCTGCTAATAAAAGCCATATTTTTCAGCCTTCACCTCCTGGACCTGATGCCCCACTGTGCTTCTGTACGTTTTGCACTCACACAGCCTGACATGACAGCAACATCCAAAATTCCATCAAATTTTTTGCAAGCCTGTAATCTACTCCTTCATTAACAAAATAATTATCTCCTAGTTAAAAAAAACCAACAAAAACACCAACAAACAAACAAACAAACAAACAAAAAAAACCCAAAGCAACAAAAAACCCCCAAACCCCCCATTTGAGGCCCACAAACCAAACAAAAATCCCAAACCAAAAACCAAAACAAAAGCTAAGACCTCTCTAAGGCACAAAGACCTATGGGAAGGAAAAAAACCCATAGTTTCTATCTGTAGAACGAAAAGAGTACCCCACAATATGACAACTTTAAAGAAGCATTGCAAGACAACAATAATAGCTACCTTATTTTATTGCTTCTGCACTATTCTTTAAACAAAAGTATAGTGGGTTTGATTTTCACTCAAATTAGAAAAGTTCCTCTGCTAACATGGAATGGATCAAGATTATTTGTTCAGTTTTGCTCTTATAGAAGGATATAAATGCTTTGGATGCATCTACACTGCTGGCTGAGATGCATCTTTAAAAATAGACTCATACATTGTACAGAGGGCAAAACTGCAAGAACAGATCCATTCTGATCAAAGTCTGAAATAACATGGATGTGAACTGAGATCACGTTGGCTGAACTATGTACCACCTTTTATGAAGGAAGAGACACAGCACTTGGCTGCAATGAGAAACACCAAGCTGTGGATGCTATTTTGAACAGAGAGAGATTTTTTCTGTGATAGCACGAGTTAAATTCTTACCTTTGACTGAAGCAATACAATTAGCTCAAAATGCAAAGAAAAAAACCTCCAGGAATTGTTCACAGGCAAGAAGGGACAATGTCTCCTGAAAAGAACTGAAAACTGAATTGCAAACCTGGCTTAGGTCAGACCTCAGCCTGACCTGGTGATGTCAGCTCCATAGCACCTTGCTCCTACTTTTAGATCACCCAGCAGGGCTTTGCTGCCAACATATGTGAAATCCACAATTTGAACTGCTGAAATGCTATTTGGTGGTAATCCCTCTTCTGAAGTCTATGCAGAAGGCTTCTGAGCACGTTGCCTCAGGCAGATATTGCTATTAACTTTATAAAAGTGTTTGAGATACTACACTGCAAAGTGTTGTGTTCAGATATGAGCAGACCATATGACTTTGTAGAAAAATTGTTTGACTTTCAGCATTCCATCACTTAGTAATGAAGCAGAGACTTTAGAATGCAAGTTCCAGGCAAAGATACAGCCCATCACTTTCCAATACTAACTGAGAAAACAGACATCTAACTTCAGAAGACAACTATTTTGTTGTGAAAACATTTTGTATCTCAATACAACAGCACCAATCCAAATCCAGAATACTGTGCTTAAGGAAATAGACAATTTATGTTCCTTTTTGGGGGATTGGGGTTTGGTTGTTTGATTGTTTGTTTCTGGGGTTGATTGGTTGTGGGGTTCTGTTGTGTATTTTGAGTTGATGTTTATTTGTTGTTTGGGAGGTTTTGTTGTTGTGGTGGTGGGCTTTTTTGTTTGTTTTTTCAAGGTTTCTTGCTTAATCAGGTGTATCTAGTTGATTATATAATTTATAATTTTTTATTTGACTATTCTAGGGGGCTATTGTTGCTATGCTCAATGTAATACATGGCAAAATAAGATGGTTTTAAAAAAAATTAACTAATCCTTGCTAAAGTTAAGAAAATTAATTTTTAATATTACGAGAATTCTTTGTAAGTCATCCTAATGTGATCTGAATCCCCCTGTTTTACAAGGAATTAGTGTATCAAAAAGAGATTACATTTTTCTTTCTCCTTTATTACTAACCTAAGGAAGTATATAATAATTCAATTTAATTTATATTTCCCTGAAGAAGTGCAATTCAGTGGATAATAAATGCAGAGCTTCTGTATTAATAACACCTAGCTGGAGACAGTAGAATACATATGGTATGTAGTGGTTACAATTAAGTAGGAAGACCTGAGGAAGAGGCATTTACATCAGCAGCTTTGTACTGCTTAGGAAAATAATGGACCCTGAGGCAAAGCTGAGGGACTTATTTATCTGCTATGATTAAAACTATTGATAATTCCCAAAGTGGTAGGTTCAGCTGCTGTTCCAAATTATATTGCTTAAGATACTAATGAGAAAACAGAAACACTGTCTGAGCTAGTTAGTTAATACCAGAGGCCATATTTCATTTGCCATTTCTACTTTAGGTTATCCTGTGTAAGATTTGAGATTAGTCTACATTACTATTGTTGATTTCATGTTTTATGAAATGTTCCTTGGCTTAACCCTTCTACTAAGAAAATACAATAGCATTACTGCTGTGCCAGGTCTTTTGTGAAACCTGAAGAATATCTTTATTGTGATGAATTCTACATTTTCACTTATTTCTATTCGCCAATATTTGGGTATTAATCCAAGTTAGAATAAAATTTGTAGTTTAGATTAAAATCGCTTCCATATGTTATATATTGTTTGTTTGTAGAAACAGTGAAATGTTGAGTGCTGTGGAGAAATGCTACCCACAGAGGAGAGCGGTAGAACTGTCTTCCCTGTAATCATTACCCTGAAATGATGCTTGACACTGATCTCCATTCAACACAGTCTTTGTTAACACTGAGAGTTATCCTATCAAGTGGGATTAACAATGAAATATTCCATCTAAGCAGCAACACATTAGAGGAGCAGGGATCACTGGCTCAGTCAGTCACAAGAACATGCAGACAGAAGCCAAGCAATGAGTTGAAGCTCTGATTATAAACTGAAGGATGAAATGAGTTTGTCAAGTTGTGGTGTTTGACAATGAGAAAGATTCACGAGAGTAACTGTACAGAACAGGTGCTTGAGACCTGAGACTGTAAAAAGCACAGGACTCAAAAAATCATTTCTGATAAGCAATAACTCATTAAAAAAAAAAAATAGAAACTCAAAAAAACCAAATAAAACCCATGCCTAACTATTTAATAGGTTAAAGCTATTACTTCGTCTCTCCCTAAGAAGAAGGAGGCTTTATACCCTTAAATTACTACATTGAAACCTTTAAACCACCACCTTTTCCATGTTAATTGTTTTAATTTTAGATTAAAAAATACTTTTGACAGATGTCCTTTGCTTTTTTCCTGTCTAGGAAACCCTTTTTTATGGCTGGTCAGCAAAGAGATTAAAGATTTAAAAAAAAAAAAAAAAAAAATTCTAAAAACTCCACACTACTAGTTTAGGAACATCTAAAACCATGAAAAAGAATTAAAAATAATTAATGTTTAATTTAAAATGAGTCTTTGCACAAGGGCTCTCATATTTAATACAGATCAAGTGGACTCTCCTGCAGACTGAAATAATCCAGTGGAGGGAGGTGTCATGTCACTTCCCAGTGTTCACAGGGCAGGAGAAGCACTCAAATATGTGAACTCTAAAGGCTATCCCACTATTCCCATTACATCACTGGGGTGTTAGAGTTACAGTACCTTAAAATGAGGGCTTAGCATATTTTCATATGTTTTATAAATACCCATATGCATGGCTTCATGCATTTACTCTGACAGCCATGGATAAAACTATAAAATAGTAATGTTTTGGGAATAGTACAGAGTGGAAGAGAAAAGAATCTAACTGGTTGAATGGCAAGTTTTAGAACAAAAAACAAGTATCTCAGTATTTTCTTTTCTGAATTGAGGCTTGCTACTCAGATTATCAGAATTAAATGATAAGAAGGTAAACATGGTAGGAGCATAATAGGCTTGAAGATAATAGGAGATTATTTGGAGTGAGACAGATGAGATAAGAGGTTGTCTATTTCTACCATCTATAAAGCACTCAATAGCCAGTTTCTGAGTCACTTTGTCTGAACAAACAGGCCTAGGAAGTCAGATTTTCCTCTCCCTCCGAAACTCTACATCTTCCTTCAGAACCAGCAATCTGAGGGAAGAAACTGCGACATGAAACGCCCTCACCAGATTAAACATGGTTATGTATTTCCTACAGAAAATTCCACTTACGATGGGAATGAGTTTTTAGACAGAAGCTTTTGGCTTTCAACAAAATAAACATTACAGAAATTTCAACTCTTCCATCGACAACAGATGTATTTTATACCATATGAGACTATACATACTATAGTATGTACTATATAATACATATTATACTATATACTATGAAAAAAATATATAATTATATAAAAAATATTTCCATGACTCTGGTGTAGAATGTATGCTTCATACAGACAGACAATTTTACTATCACTCTTTATCACCAAAGAACAGACTATTTTCAGAGGGAAAATTTTAAAATTTGCACATTTGGCAGAAAAAAAAGGGATTAAATATTTCACCAGTGAAGCCCAATTGTGTCATTTATTTCTCAAAACACTATATCTTATATTTCAAGTAGGACAGATAGACAACTAATGCAATATAATACCTCTTTAGAGAATTCAGAGATCTGTGGTGATGTAATAGTAACTAAAATTCCATACATACGTTGAAAGTATATGTTATGATTACTCTTTTTTATATCCTTACAGAATATCCCTCTCTTTAATTTCTTTTTCTGCAATAGTAGAACTCACAACAGATAAAACACTTTTAATTCTGACTTGATTGCATGGTAGACCACCTGTTTTAATTTCTCTGGCCACTGTCAGATATTTTGGTGAGACGGATGTAGACAGCAGCAATTGTTTGCATTTAGGCGTCTTTTAAGACAGAAATACTAACATGTTTAAGCTACACAGCTTACTCTTTTTTATTTGACAGATCAGTGGCAGTCCCATTAAAATAAGATACATGCTTTTACATTAGCCTGACAAGGGATTACACTAAATAAAATGGTTTTGACTGGCATGAGTTTCCTATTACTCAATTTGTCCTTTGCTGCCAGAACAGGGATATAAAAAACTACATAACATGGAAAGTCCTTGTCCTTGGGCTCCTTGACATTACTTGGAGGCCAGCAGTCCTGAAATCCATATGTGTTCTTTATTTTAGTTTCGCCAGTATGCTGTTTTCTAATCACAGTACTAACATATAAATGCATATATTTCTCAAAAATAAATACCATTCCAACTGATAATTCACTAAAAGTTTTATATTGACATTTCTGCACATGCACAGAGCTATCCTTTTACCTTTTACAGTCCAAAAATAGTTGTTATTCTACACAATATGCTATTATTTTTCTGCTGTATTTTATTTCTCTGCCAAGTCAGAAAGTAAAGGCTGATGAACTTGGGCTCTTTCATGATAATTTTATTCTAAAAAGAGTGATACTGAATAAGGTCACCAGTGGAACTGCTCAATTAGCAGCTCTGCTCTCAGATGGACAGTTCATGGTCTGGTTTCTAATGTAACCAACATCACATCACTTAACACTTCTGTGACCTTCAAAAAGATTTAGTCTCTGTCAATCAAAGAAGAACCTCAGTCAACACAGAAAGAATTATATGGGTCACCAAATAGCCTGTCTTTTTTAAATGAGCCAAAAGGAAAGGAAAGGTTCGCTCCTGCTCAAGCAAACATACAAAGTGTGTCCATACTGGAAATCACTCTTGCCACTTCATTGCCCGCTAAGTGGTAAGGAGACATCAGAGATCTTCATCAGAAAAAGCCAAAAGCTAAAAAAGACCCAGAATCTTTCAGTCCATACCTACCAAGTTTTGCTCCTTTATCCCGCTGAAGAGAAAAATCAAATTGTTCAGAGAAGGACAAAGTAATAATTCACAATTAAATCTAGACTTTGCATATCTTATTCCTGGTTTTAAATCAGCAGCTCAAGCAGTCCTTCAGTTTCCAAGGAGTCAGAGGTTCCTCCCTCACCAAATCAAAAGTGTGAAATAATTATGCTTTACAGCTAACAACTCAAGTGGGTTCACACAGGCTACGGACTTGAAGACACTGAATGCCTAACTCCTTTGATCGAACTATACTAGCTCATTAAGCAATATTTTCTCTATAATTTTTTGTATGTAAACATTGAACAAAAGGCTAAATATTGTGCCAGAGAAGAACTGAATACTGCACAGCAGGGTTTGATGATAGCAGCCAATTGCCTCCCCTGCAGTTGGAAGACAGTTTGGATAACTATTCCAAAGATTAATGAGCAATCAGTTCTAAATTAAACCAAGACCTATGTTTAAATCTTTCACACTCACACCCTTTACAAGTCTGAATATGAGTTACACTCACAGAGATAAAATGTAGTATTCGGCTTTGTGTGTTGTAGAACATTATTAGCAGAGTGAAAAATTGCTTCTTTAGCATTTCCTTCACATTTTTCAGCTTTTATTTTGCTGAACCATTGGAAAGGAAATGGACCGTGATGAGGTTTGCTGCTTCTGCATCAGGCTATGAACACAAGTTTCCTGTCACTCATTTCTAGAAATGATACGATCCCATTTTGGAACCGGAACAGAAGTACTAGATCTGTGAGGCTCATGACTTCTGACAGAACATTTTCATACTGAGTTCAGTTTTTAACGACTGACAAGGCATTTGTGTAGTGTGAAACAAGTACCATAGTGAACAATGTGAAGGAGAGTCATTGGAGGGCTTTTCAGCAGCTCAGGAAGCATCCCCTTGCTTGTGTCTATGCAACTCTGCACCTCTCTATCAGTTCTGTTTCTAAGTGCAGCACTGATACAGTGAACAATATTTATTAGGTTATGTATTAGGTGCACATGTGTACAAGCATGTACCAGTAGTTACACACTGTAAGTACCAAGGTAGTTTTTAGATTAGTCTAAGGAAAGGTGTGTTAAGATAAGAACATGGCCACTTTTGGATAGATGGCAGAACTAACAGAAATTGATTTCTTACACATTTCTCCTCTAATTTTCTAACTACCCTCTTTTTCCCTTCCTCTTCCCTTAAGTCCAGCCTAAAATGTAGGAGTGAAGCAGGAATTCAAAGATACATCAGAGACTGTCAGAGAGATCAGACATGCAAAAGCTACTCTACAAGAAAACTTTCAGAACAGATGAATTTGATAGGTAATTTCCTTCTGGTGTGAATTTGCCTCATTTTGTCCACTCACAGCTTATCATGCATGTATGAACGCAGGAATCAGTGATACATACCACCAAACTGGGTTTTTCTCCTGTTTTTTGTTTTACGTAAAGAGCAAAACCACAGAAGATAATTTTGCAGATTTAAATGTCCTAAGGTTCTAAACTTATTGAAATTAATTAGTAATTAATTAATAGTAAATAATAAATACTTTATAATAAATAATAATAAATACTAATAACATTTACTACTAAATAATAAATACTTTTAATAATTAAAAGTAAATAGGACTAAGAATGTAACAGGGTTTGGCAAATTCATTAACAAAAAAAATTACCACAGTCATAGTGGTTATTTTGATACCAGATAGTAGGAGGAGTTCAAGTAGCAAATGTAAAGAAACTTCCAACAAAAGACATTATATCCAATGAAAAAAAAAAACCCAAAAAAAACCACCAGTGAAAATTACAACATACTACAACTGTATTACAATACAGCTATTGCAGGTCAACCAGGTGATGGTGGTTAAATGAAATATGATATCTATTGTGGAGTTCAGCTGTTATCTGAAAATACACTCGAGCTTTGTGAAACAGATAAGAGGAAGCACTTCTGAGTTGGTGGAAAATACATTAACTGATTTAACCTGTTTAGTATTGACGTTGTGCTTAATGCTATACAAAATACAGTAACCTTCAAAAGTCTAGCCTTTTTCCTATCTGGAAAAATCATTTATGACCAACTTACGATAATGTCCATATACTCACATAAAAGCTATTTACAATTATTTTTTTAAGCATACATACATTTATAACATACACATACTTTATTTTAAACTGTAATTATTATTAAAGTCCAGCTAAAGAGATGAAATCTCTGTGAAATTAAACACAATCTGGGATTTTTGCTTAGATGTTGTAAGCTAAATAACCCTGCTAGAATGTCCATCATTACAAGAAACACACTAAAACTCTGACATACTCAGTTGAGCCTGGGACATACATTGCTCATGCAAACTGGGTAATGGACCTCTGAGCTGGAATACTCTAGCTGTGTTTGTCCTATCAGCATTCTTGGGATACAGAAACTTTATGTTTAATTTCCTATCAGGAGTTATCAGTTAGGCATAGAGTTGTGCAAAAAATAGTCCCAGTTCTTCGAGACCCAAGATACATCACCTCAAGAGTTTCTCTACCAAACTCACCTACTTTTATATACATATATAATTGCAGAAAATAAAGTTGAGACATGACTTGTCTGCAGTCATCACCAAAGATAAACCAAGAGACTGTATCTGGTATCTTGATACCATGATTTTGTATGTGTCAGAATTTCCTGCACATCTAGTTTCATGTATAGTTTTCTGTACATGTTGGGTTTCAGTACCTAAATGCTAAACAGGGAGGAAAAAAAAAAGTCTCTATTACTTAGTCTTTGAGCGTTTTCTTGGAAAACAACACATGCTGGGAAGACCACTACAAATTTTCCTGAAGGTATTTTCATATAGCTCACCATATGAAATGTTTATTACAGGTACCTTAAGTTTTTCCATCAAAATTAATGTAAGCAATTTATTTATCCTTCACTATTTAGTTATATAAACAAGAAATATGAGTCATAAATAGGGAGACAGTCAAAAGTAAGTTCTTGTTTTTAAAAACCTAATGTTCACATTATTTTATCTCCATTGTGTTAGAGAAATTACTGCTTTATATTCAAATAAATGAAAAGGAATGGAAAATGAAAAAGAGAAATGTCTGTGATAGAGGTTCAGACTTTAATAAGCAACGGTGTTGTACAATGGTTATTAATTTCCTTTAGAGCCAAGTATGCCTTTTTCTCACACACAGATTATAGTCTGGATTTTGTTTTTTATTACCTGTTGATGCTTATTTACTCTGGGTGATGGGCCATTCAAGCATGTCAAGAATATACCATTTTGCAAGACTGGTCCCAGCATTACAGAGAGTTTTCAGAAATGTAGCCTGTTTCTCTCATATATCACGACTGAAAGCTCAAGACATTTATTCACTTACTAATCTAACTACCTTGCTGTCCCACTGTAGTTTCCACAAGAAGAGCAAGTCCTGTGCTTCTCTAATTGCCACTTCCTTGCCAGCCCTCTGTCCCATTCATCATCTCTGTCTACAAATGGTCAGTGCTGAAGGGCAGATCAGCCACAAGTCTCTAGAGGAGTCACAGACGAGACATACAAGGATAAAAGAAAAAAGAACCAGGGACACTTCTAAAAGAAAGGACAAAAAAACCGAGCAAACAAGTGAGCTAAGAAGAGATTAAGAGAAGAATGTGTCAGAACAGATTAATTTGAGGAGATGAAGCATAAGGCATACTATTGAGACATTTTAAGTAATAGCTAGAGAGACAAGACAACAAGAAAAAATAAGAGGAGAGAAAGGAGAGGTGAATAAAACGAGCAAAGCCTATCAAAGTGTATCAGAATAGCCCTAGACTAAAACTAAAAGAAACTTGTCAAAAAAAAGGAAAGATGAAGTAAGTGTTGAACATAAAGAAGGAAGGACTTGGTAATAAAATTCTAAACGAGGAATTTATGTAGGAAGGTAAACGACTGGTTAAATGCATTGGTTGAAGTACAGTTTATCCTGACAGACTAGAACATCACCTTCAAAATGTAATTCCGACATCACTTACAGTAAAGACCAAATAAATTATATGTCACTTTACCCAGAGGAGGCAAGGTTCAATTTGCCTACACTGCTGAGAAACTTGCTCAGAGCCTACATTTACTTTCCTTTGTAAAGTAAGACCATTCAGCTAATGCTGAATCATTTTTTAATGAATGCACTTAATATCCATAGGCTTAATTAGATATATTTTTACACACAGCTATCCTGAGAGTTTATGGCCCATGAACTTAGTTTTTTTTCCTAACGTTTATAGTCTGATTGTTGAAAATTAGTTTACTTGCCTGAAAATTAAACACTTCGTGAACATTGGCTGAAATTTAGCCTTCAGTTCTCATGGGAGCTTATAAGGAATTTGAAAATATATAGTTAACATAAAGGTTAATCAAAGGTTAATAGTTCTTATGACTGAGCAGAGTGGATAGAAAGTAGGGACAGTTTAGTAGTGTTTTCAGATGTTAACTCATTTCAGCCGGAAATCTCTGAGGGCTGCAAAGTGACTATCTTACCTCCGTTTCTCAGATGAAAACAGTCTAGGGACATACAAGGGCATTAGTGTCTAATCAATTTGACATCAGCTAAAGAAAAAGTACAAAAAGCTTTATTTAGCAAATCAAAAGTGATCTATACAGAAAGTATTATACAGATTAATCTTCTAAGAAGATGCTGAAAATGAGTAATCAATCCAGAAAATAGCTGACACATTTCTTACCCTGAAATGGTGGCTACCCTAGTAATTGTAGATATGCTGATATTTTACACAGGATTACAAAAGTCAGAATATGTAGAAAACAAAATAAAGAAAGAAACAAAACTAAGTCAGGCAATGTATGGCTGTGTTACTGACACATTCAACACATTTCATATTCTTTGATATAAAATCTTAAAAACATGTAAAATTAAGTGTTTATACGGGAAACTTTTAAGAAAAACAGATTAAATTAAGTCATAAAGCACAGCATTTTCAAAATTGACAAAAGGAGGAAAAGGGTTAGAAACTGCTCAGTCTTAAAAGAACACACAGAACCCTGGTTTAGTTACTTGTTTGCCTGAACAGATGCGACTGTTTTTGCTTCTTCTTCAGAAAAGGATATGCTTGAAATATTTCTGGGAGGTGCTGTCAATTTACTCCATATAAACAATTAAAAATTAATGGAAAGAGAAACAGAAAGCTGCATATTTATCTCCTGGGTAGATGCTCTAATCATCAGGCAATAGCAATACTTTCACTCTTGGGTCCTATAAGTATTTGAATAACTTCCCACATTGAGCAGAATGAATGCAGCAATATGTGCTGAATAAAATCCAAATCTAAAACCATTAGACTCTAACATTTAGGAACCTGTACTGAAAAATGAAAAATAATCATTTAAAGCTCCTAGGACACTGAATGGATCTTGCTCTCTCTTCCTTGTTGAAAGTTTAGCCCCCGAAATTTTGTGTAAAAGGAAGGTCATAGAATCCTTTCCAGCTCAAGATAATCACAAATAGTTCAAGAAAAGTAGAAACACAAGTTTCAAGCATAATAATAATTGAAACAAACATCAGCTACACAGAAAGCAATCTGAGAAAATACAAAGGAAAGGGAAAATCTTAGATTCATCTCTTCAGTTATCCTGCAGCAGACATTGTATTGGTGATGGAAAAAGGTGAATTAGAAGATATTTGGCTGGCTATTCCATTTTCAGGTACTGTAGCAATAATATAGCTTGACTAGTTTTTATCATGAAGGAATAGAGCACGATTAAGACCAGGCCTCTGACATGACTACAGCCTCACAATCAATATCATCAGCTGTCCTCTCCAATGTACACTAATAATGGACAAACCATCAGAAAAGTTACCCATCAGAAAGCTGGCCAAAGATCACAAAAGAGAGGAAATGGACATATTCCGCAACTCACTTTCCCCCTAAGCTGAGCTTATCTCCATCGAAGTAAAGGGGAAATAAAAAAATTAAAAAAACCATAACTGAGGAAATAGTAAATATGGAAGACAACTAAACTCTAAAGTAATAGAGGGAGGGTGTGTTTGGATTTCATTTTTCTTTGTTTCTTAACTCCCTTATAGATAAGAGGTTGTTTTGGGGTGGTGTTTTTTTTTTGGTTTTTTTTTTTTGGTTGTTGTTTTTTTTTGTTTTTTTTTGTTTTTTTTTTTAAATGTGGGATTCTTTTTATTTACTTCTTATTTCTGAAAAATGTTACAAGAAAAGACTGAGTAGCTAAAACTAAGTTTATCTTACCAATTACTGAATAGGGAATCTTAGAAACACATACTCTGAAACTGGCCTAATACAAAACCTGTATATTAGTTACAAATACCCAGTACTGTCTCTGATATATACGTTTACTATTAGTATTTTTTTATCAGCTGCCAGTATACTATTCAGTCTATTTTTATAAAACAGAGAATGAGGGCATCTAAATGATTTCTGTACCAGACCAAATGGGCAAATATCCACCAAAAAATTTGCATAAAATTTAAGACATCCTGGCTAAGGTTAATAATAGATTTGAAGACAGAATACCTTGAGAAAAGCTGATTTAAAGCTGACAAAAAGATTAGGCCAACAATATTTAATATTATTTGAATTTTTGGTTTTTTTAAATTCCTTTCTGTCTTCTCTCCATATCAATCAAGCAATACCTTAAATTTCATGAATGAAAGCAAAAACATGAGGAAAAAATGGTATTTTAAAAAGGGTATTACATTGCTTGGATGACACCACGGATTATGCCCAACAAAATCAAATGGGAAAGTCATAGTATTGGTAACTTTGCTACCACATAGTCACAACTATTGAACAGCGCTGATTTTTAAAATTAAGGGACTTTTTTTTTCCGATGGACTTTCTTCAAACCTTGCAATGGTAATAACCAAGCAAGTTGTTCTACACATGATTCACAATTCAGAGTTTTAAAACTTTTTGCTGTTTTTTTTTACTACTAACACAGGAATCCAGTTTTTGTCTTTCTGTTCTACTGCACAGGAAAATTTGAAAAGCTGTAAGATTAGAAGAAAAGGGTACATTTGCACTTTAATCACATGTCTGGATTTGCGGCACATAAATCAGACAGTCAAACCCCATCAGCATATCAGAAATTATACTCATAGGCTCTCACTGATATCACTTAAAAGCTTTTATGTTTCATGTTTTATATCACAGAAATTTATGGAATCTGGTTTTGGGGGTCTTTTTCTTTCCTTTTCTTTTTAAAGTTCAGAGTTAGAAAAAAGGGAAGAAGAAGGAAAAAAAGAACTTTAACTTTGTTATTTGTTGGGAAAAAACTTATAAACACAGACAACTATGAAAAAAAATCCTCAAATGAAAATTACTGTAAAATACTATTAGAGTAAAACAACCAAAACCAAGAAAATAAAGTTATGCACTGAAAATGCTTATTTGACTGAGATATGCACTGGATTTACTCAGTCCAAGACAGGACTGCTTCATGTCTACGTGCCAGCACAGACACCCACCAATCCTCAATAAAGCCTCTCCGACAAAACTCCTTCGCAGAATTGGCTAACTTTCAGAAAATATGTGATTACTTCAGAGTTCTGTTGTGTAATTCTATGAATCCTGTACAACATGTAATCACCCCCAGAGCACTGTAAGTTGATGTTGGTGAGAGATTTAGCTGGTAATCCTCTTTACTTATACAAACGCTGCAATTACTGGTTACTTCTCCATGAGAGGAGATGGGGATGGTCCTCAGGATGGGAAGTTGCCCTTCCTTGTTGGAGTATAAGCTAGTTAAATGCTGGAACATACAGTGTTGAACTGTTCCCTGTTTTAAAATCATATCATCTTACTGCATGTTAATAATCAGTACAGACATATTTCTCACTTCTTAATGCTTACATAGAGCTTTTGTGGGACATTGAGTTTATATGTACACACTAAGCTTTCTGTGCATCAAGAACATCATGTGATAGCAAAAAGCCTTCTCAGTGCAAAGACCTTTCTATATTGTGACATTGATTGGAATTATTAAGTTGGTAGAGTAAAAGTGAAAAATTAAGTGTGTTCCAAAGTAGGACAAAAACATCCTGTTACAAATTATCTTCATCATTGTTGGAAAGCTTGTAAGTATCTAACACTATAACCTAATATTTCTTACTAGTTTCTCATAAAAGGAATACTGAGAGACAGACTTGACAGCACAAGCTTAGCAGAGAAGCATCATCCAATATACATTATTTTTAAGGCTAAACAGTACTATTTTAGTCACTTATTTGATCTCATAGACAAAAGCAGCAGAGATTCACCATGCAATCTCTTTTTCTATATTTCTGTATATAAAATTCCTCACTATCTTTAAAGAAAATTAATTCCAATAACATTTTACAAGGAGTGGTTGTTATCGCTTGTTGGTAAATTGTGCCTATGGTTAAATAACTTCATCTTCAAAAGTGACATTCAATTTTCCTTAAAATTCTCTTCTTAAATTTAAAAATAAAACAACTAATGACAAAAACAGAGGAATAATCATTACCAGCACTGATATATTTGATAAGAAAATACAGCAAATATAGTGAGTTCCATAACAACTGAAATTTTTTGAGAGTTCATTACATAGTTATTTTCATTATATTATTTATCAGAATCTACCATATCTATATCTATGTAATCTATGTCTATATCTATATATCTTCAGCAGCTCATGTTTCTTCATAAAGAAGCCCCTCCATGTTTTTTTGTTTTTCAGGGGAAAAAAAAGTCACATTATTCCATATAATTTTACAGCATAGCTATTTTGAAACCACTATTTAAAAAGCCATTAACCCAGAACAGTGAGTACAAATAACACCTCTCTGAAAAGATATGGCAGTCTATGTTTTTCCCCCAGTACACTGAAACCACTCTGCCTGGAAGACAGCTCCTAAGACAGATCACATCTCTCATTGAGAAAAAGGTATCTGCTTTTTTTACAAACACATTTTTTAAACACCTCCACCATTTCCACAATCTGCTGGCTTCTATAGCTAGGTAGGGATTAAAATCTGCCTGGCAGTCACTCACATTAATTCCACCGAGGAATGGCCAAGTCAAATGGTGCACCACTGCCAAGGCTTGAGTGGCACTGCTTCCATGCAGCCAGCTTCCCCAGGGATTGATTGCTACCACAGCAGCAGAGAATCTTTCTGCTAATCTCCTCTAACTGTTGTTGACCTATCTCTGCCTTCCACTCCCAAGCATACAATAAATCAAGCACATTTTACATGAAAAATGAAGTAATTACTCAGTGAATCCAACGGCTAATTGTGCACGGAAGCCTCTGGGAGATGTGGGACAAATCCATGTCAGATTTCGAAAGGCAGAGAAAAAGTAAACTAAGTTAATAACTCCTCAGATACTGACAGACTGAAAGGGATTGAAATGCACCATTTCTTCAAAGAAGCCAATACCCTGCTTAAGGGAAATGGAAAATTCTAGCTATATAGTTTAACTTTACAGCAACAGCAGGAGTGATTTAAAGGAAACATTGTACCAAAAGCAACCAGTTTCTGGAGAAAAATGTTGTGGGGCTGCAGCTTATTATGTCAGATATCATTATTACATGTTATTTAAAGCAACCTTCTCTTTTTTTATATCCTTCTTTCTTTCCACCTACTCTGCAACTGTGTACTTCCGAGTCTCATAATTCCTCACTCAATTTAATTCAGTTCACTTGCACCCTCTCCCCAGCTTCTCTCTCGATTGCTCCTTATCCAGGGAAACCTTCCCCAAACTCCTATTATCAATGCAGCACTCTGGCTGCTTAAATGCCATGTACCTGTGCTTGCCGGCTTTCTCAGCCGCATTGTGGAGGGAGAGGAGAAAAGAGACTGGGACAGGGACAAAGCAGGTGAAAGATAAATTCCCATGCTCCCATTTGAGTTCCTAGCTAGTCTTTGCTCAAAGCAGATCACAGCAGGTGTGATTAGTTTCACCCTTGCAGCTCTGACCTGAATGAAGCATTTTTTGATGTATTTAAGTAGACCATCTTATCATCTGGACAGCAAAAGGAACTGTAAGAGATGAAAACATGCTCAGTGACTTTTTTTTGAGGTAACGGTAGTGAACTTCTGGTAAGTATCTACTGAACATATGTGCTTTTTCAACTTGGCTAAATTTGCTTGGATTGTCACAGGATAGCAAAAGAAACATTCATGACACAAATGCCACTCCTCTGCCAAGTTTCAAGGTCACTTACAATTTAGCTTTGAAAAGCAACATATTTTTCTGCAGCCTAGCTGCTGGAAACAGCTGAACCATTTTGGCGGACATTTTTCAAGTCGTGGTCCTGACACAACTAGCCAGAATGGAAAATTTCAGCCTAAATAGTTACAGAACCTGCCATGCTTAATACATTTAATGCGAGACATTATTTCCCAGATGCTCCCACAGCAGTTACCTTCATCTCGCATAGCTACAGGGCTTTGCTGGGGTCTTGCCCACAGTTCAAGAAACCATCAGCAGGATACAGCTGATCAGCTGATGAGTTCTTTTTAGTACAGGGGAAAAGAGAAAAGAAGCGTTCAAAATCAAAAACTTTTCAGTTAGTCCTTTAAAAATACAATACTAAAAAAATGCCAGTGACTCTTGGAAATTAAATTCGGATGTCTGTGCTTCTCTTCTCTTTATTGGTAGGACTTCTCAGTGGGGGCAACAAGCCTAGTTACATTAGGGGAGATAATACCAAGAGAGAGAAAAAGGGGAACCGAAATCTCTTACCTACAGTTTCTTTAGCTACTAGAAATAAAGCACGTTTAGACTCAAAAGGTTTGTATTAAAGATTTTAATTCAGCAGAAGAACCTCAAGATTTGTTAAAAGTAGAGGAGACAGGAGACATTTGCCTAAGAGTTAAAATGATTTAATACAGAGAAATATTTAAAACCAAAGAGCAAAAAGCTCTTGGGCATTGGGAGATCTGAGGTAATTGGATTTGATCAGATAAAGAGGAAGGCAATTATTTACATAACAACAAAAAAATCCACAGAGAAAAAATAATCTTCATTTCATGATATCTTTGAAACAATCGGACATCAAACATTACTTTCATGCAGCCATGTTTTATTGTCTCCTTAGGCTTAATCAACATGCACGGATGAGTTGGAGATACTCAGAAATTATAACTTCAATTGTGCTATCTATGTTTCCTTAAGTTCTCTTCAAAAAGTTTAACTTTGTTAGTCTAAAGTACTTCCTTATGTAAAGCAAATATAATTTTCTTTCCTCTTAACACTACAAAAGACACATGTCACATGTTGACACATAATAGATGATACAGGTACTATTACAGTTGTTGCAGCAAAGATGTTAAACTTGGAAAATTTTCACTAATCAATACTACAAGGTGAATAGACAGATAGGCACATTCAGTGGACATTATACCACATGTGTATGCTAGAAAGGAGATTACTCCTCCTCCTTACCTCTTTTTAACAACTACTTTCTCAACATAGCTCAAATTCAGTTCATTTGGCCTTTCAAACCAAAATTTCTGGCATCATTTCAGAACACCTGAATGTCACTGTCTGCACCTTAAAGTTGAGTCGACAGGAAAGACAGGAGTAACCTACTCTGATGCATTTATATGCCTCATGAGTAGGAGGAAAAATTATGTTTTACTCTGGTGTTAATTGGATAGACAGAGGAAGGACACTCAAAAGAAGAAAGTAAATTGGTTTGCTCTGAGCTGTGTGCTGACATGGCTGGCACTTCAGTTAGCCTGACTACATATATATGAGCCAGAAACACAGAAACAACACAGGGAGTCAATGCAATATATTAGTGTCATCAAAAACTATGTGTGTGGAGTAGGAAATGCTTAGATTTCTAATCCATGCTGTAAAACTTTAACGCTGTACAAAACAGCCGTTCTTTATCCCCAAATACTCCAATTAAAAATTTTTGAGAATGAATATTTCTTCTTAATCATGCTGTAGATGGACATCTACACAGTTACATATATTTACATGATCAAAGACCAGCAACATCGTATTAAGTCCTAAACATATTTTTATATTTACATATATAAATAATTTTTCTGAGAAAATATCTTGCCACCAAGGAAATTAAAACGAATGCAGTAAATATACTAGCTTTCTAAATAATACCCCTTTGCAGAGAAAATTCACATTTTGGCATAAGATAAAGACACTAAGAAATTAGTGTGTTTTCAGAAAAGTGTATGTGTTCTAAACTGTACCAAGTCTCATTTTTACATTACCCTTTTGTAAAATTTACAAATATTTTCAGTCTTTTCTGAGTAACAACCCCAAAAAAGAATGTTGCATGTTTTATGCAGTAAAATGGTGTCATCTCAGTGCTGTTTCCTTGCACTGTAATCTGAAAGTGTTTATACTGGGTGAAAAGTATCAAACATATTTACTGAAATATTTGAAATATAATAAGTGTTTCTTCTGCATGATTTGTATAATCATTGTGGAAACTCTGATTTTCAGAAGAGGTTTTTATTTTCTCCTCACCCACCGTCTGTATTTCTAAAGGAAACACTGACTATCTTTTTAATGTCACATTTGTTTCCTAAATACTTATTACTATACAAGTAGTCTTTTCTAAGCTGCATGAAGGACAACCTTAAATCACTACGGGAAAAAAACATACTGCTACATATTGAACCAAATATTAAACCTCTGAACCTCTTGCAACTCAGTTTTTGGGCTATCCCTGTTACAATGCTATGCCGTGATAAGACAGTGAGTTTGATGATAAAGTGCTGAATCTGACACGCTAAAGATAAATGAGAATTACTGATAGAAAACTGCTCTACTTTTGCTGCACTGCATGGGAAGGTGGGTTCATTTCCATCTCCCTGTCAGGTACCTGAAAACAACAGGCCTTATGCCTTCTTAATCTCAATGGGTTACCTTCATAAGCTCTTTAAAAGTTATATATGGAAGCTCAAGTAAGCCGATTAGCAATGGTTGTTTGCAATCGGACATCAGCAAAGTACATAATAATACTGCAACATTACTGAGAATACAGAATGAGGATGGTACCAGTTGGAAGATATAGCAATGTTATTTAATACACAGAAGGGTCGCATAAAACTCAGAAAGCAGCCATGTACATTTTTAATGCCATCTCTTCCATCCTGAAACAGCCATTTAAAATTTCCTGACTTTGAAGAGGGCACCTTTGCTGACACTACTCAACCCAAAAAAGCTTCACTGTATATCACTTTCTAGATAGCTGTTTACTCTTTATCAAATTTTGACTTTCTGAAGTTCTACAGCGATGATTGATAGCACTTAGCTATGTCTATTAGGTATATTTTATTGAAAGACAATCTAAATGCCTAACACTAACCAAGGTACATTTTCTATTTTTTACTGGATTAGTGCAGCATTTAAGAATTCACACTAGCATTTTGTACTGGAACATGCCCTCACCAATATTTGTACTGTGACAAAAGTTCAGTTGCTGTAGAATAGAATCATCACAGAACCATGGAATGGTTGGGGTTGGAGAGGACCCTAAGGACCATCCAGTTCCAGCTCCCCCCGCCATGGGCAGGGACACCATTCACTGGACCAGGCTAATCAATGCCCCATCCAACCTGGTCTTGACCACTTCCAGGGATGGGGCATTCGCAGCGTTGCTGCACAACCTGTTCCAGTGTCTCATCACCTTCACAGTAAAGAATTTTTTTCTAATATCTAATCTAAATCTACTCTCCTTCAATTAGAAGACATTGCCCCTTGTCCTATCACCATATGCCCTCGTCAAAAGTCCCTCTACAGCTTTCTTCTTCTACCCCATTAGGTACTGCAATAAGGTTTTCCTGGAGCCTTCTATTCTCCAGGCTGAGCTACCTCAACTCTCTCAGCCTGTCTTCATAGGAAAGGTGTTTGAGCCCTCTGATCATCTTTTTGGCCATCATCTGGACCTACTCCAAGAAATCAAGGTCTTTCTTACACTGGGGGCCCCAGAACTGGATGCAGCACTTCTGGTGGGGTCTCACAAGAGTGGATTAGAGGGGAAGAATTACCTCCCTTGACCATGCTGGCCACACTTGTTCTGATTTAATATGGTTGGCATTCTGGGCTGCAAGCTCACACTGAGAGGTCATGTCAAGCTTTTCATTCGCCAACATCCCTAAGTCTTTCTTCTCAGGACTGCTCTTAATCCCTTCTCTGCCCAGCCTGCATTTGTGCTTGGGATTGCCCTGACTCACATATGGTACCATGTATTTGCCCTTGTGGAACTTCATGAGGCAGTTGAACAAATGTTGAACAAAATATGGTGCCTAATAACATTCTGAAAAGATTTTAGCCTGTCTTTGAATGTTTGAAATGGTATCTGTCATGTTTGCCCACTTGTCAGTCCTGAATAACAGTGAAAATTGAGAGCACAGAAAAAAAGAGTTGATAAAAGTAAAAAATAAGTCAGAATAGCATGTATGTTAGATAAAGTTCTCTCTGATTCTCCTCTGAGATCAGACAACCTTTTGATTTAATTTTTCCTGACAGTTCAGTATAATATAATAATAGACAGAATGTCCTTGGTTATCACTTTTGCTTCCTCTTACTGTTGTCCTTGTCTACTGCAGATGCTCAGCCTGAACCAAACCACTTTTTAGACAAAGCAAATAAGCCAGAAAGTGTTTTACCCACAATTTTAGGTGAAAGTAGTATGAAGGGCCCATCTGTGATTTTTGTTGCAATTCTAAATATTGATTACCTCCCTTTCTTCATTATACAGCATTGTGGAAGGGGAACTAAGACATATGGTGCCTGCCAATAGTTTGATGAGCATACATGCCAACTTCTAGGGCTAGATCTCCCCACTACTTACGTAAGAAACGCTCAACGGTATGTTCAGAAATGCCCATAGCCCAAGTTCCTTAACATCCTGAGCATGTTACCATGTTTCTGTAATTGTGCTGACCAAGGGCAACCACAGCCAAGCACAGCCAAGCACAGCCAAGCACAGCCAAGCACAGAACAGGCCAGGCTGTACGGTAACTCCTAAGTATTACGGAGGTGCTTTCAGACTTTGCCATGGCTGTGCTATGGGAGACAATGTGGTCAGAAGTAGTGGATGCTCACTATGAAGTAAAGATGGTGACATAAAGCCCTCTCTTCACCCTGTAACATACATGGCCAGAGATACTGGCATAGTCACTCAGAGGTATAAAGGTATCTAAACTTAGCACAGGGTTGATGAGACTTAATCTTAGGGGAGTAGATGACAGGAGGCTGATGACAAGTAAAAGCTAACGCTCAGATCCTAAAAGATGTTTTAATGACATATCCAGAGTAACACGTGATATTTGAGGTGGATTAGGTCAACATATACAACACATTTATATAACTGAAACTACTTCAAGTGCTCGAAAAGCAAACATTGGTCACTCTTCCTTAACATATACACCTATATCCTATACACCTGGATATGGAAAAAAGAAATCTTTTTTAAACGATTTCTCTCTTGACTCCTAGTTTCAAAAGGAGAAACTGAGCTACCTTTTTGGCTGCAGACTTGAACATTGTAATCATAATGTTAGAATTGGTTATGTTTAACCTATGCAATTTAGTTCATGTGCAATGCTAAATATTTTCCAGAAACATCATTAAAAGAATAAAAACTACAAGCATATTTTGAATGCCATATGTATGAGGCTATAACCCTGTTCTTAAAACAGTGATATCTTTATATTTCAACTTGCAACAAAGATACTACAAAAATTTACTTTTAAAATACTAATGATTGTTATCTTTTCATTTGTAAATCTCTATTATTTTGTCAGTACAGTCATCTTTACCTGGGAAAACAAGACAATGATGAGTGACACCTCTTTTCTCATAATAAAGAAGCAGAAAAAAACACCTCATTTGGCATGACCCAAAATCTAGACACCCTGTTTCCATTTCATTCTTTGAACATTCGTATTAGAGAGACAGGTGGCAATGCAATACAGGAAAAAAAAGTAGATGAACCATTTTGATTAAGCAGAAAGTGACTACAATCTTTGTAAGAATACTCAATTATTCTTTTGCAGTTACTGTTCCACAACCTACTAAAAACACTTCTAGGCCTCCAAGCATATTCTAATTTCTCAAACTGGGAATTGAACTTCTCCCTGGAAAGGCTGAGTATCCTACTCTTCATGGTTCACATGCCCCATTACTTGCCATTTCTTCATTGTAATGATTGCATAGGTTTTTAAGGGCCAACAGAGGTAATCTAGCTTTGAAAAGAGCTAGGGATGGATGGAAAATACTTGCTCTTCCCTTTTGTGCATTTAAGGTATATAAGAAATGCTTTGAGAATGACAAATTGACTTGCTGCAGTTTTAGCCACCAATAGAAATCTCTCAAGAATACACACTAAAGATGTTTTTAAGTAGGATGATATCCAAATCCCTGTGAGACTGCTGATTTCTAAACTGATTCCTTCACTGTTTTTATCCCATTAACTAATGCTTCTACAAGTCAGTTAGCCACACTGGAAAGTTCACAGTAAATGTACTGGTAAACAAAAGAATGCATAAAACTAGTTCTGCAGGTTGTACAGAAAATGATTTTATTTGACTTAAACCAGTGGTAACTACTATGGAAGGTCGCACAGCTAAGACCTGCCTAAGCTCTGATTGCAAATATGTTTCTGTAGCACTGAAAGGTAAGTGTAAGTTGGAAATGATTCACAGTCCTTTTAAATCTATGACTATAATTTGCATATCCAAAGAACAGGCTAATTACATTCTGTTTTCTACCCAATTCTGTGCACTCACATTAAATCTTGAAAATGTGGATATGTACAAAAAGAATCTCTATAAAAGGTGATGGATGACTGCCTACTGGAGAGGCAAATCCCTGCTTTAGCTCTTAGTGCAAAAGGATAGCTTTGCATTGCTTACAAATATTGTCCTGTGCCTTTCTGGTCCCATCTGGCTTTCAGCACTGTGAGATAATCACCCATCCATATATCCAACATGGCCAGTTTTCTTTCACTTCAACAACAGCAACAGAATTAGTCCTGTGTCTTTTAAATTATGATAAAAAGAGTTAATTAACTACATAGACACTAAACAGACTAATACATCCAAAGCCTGACCTGTTATCATTGCCAACAAAGTACTTCAGTTCAAGTATCCAACTGCTACCCCTTGGATGGAAAATCACTGTGATACTATCTTTAATTTATCTCACCCTTTGCATTTATCTAAAATGTAGTAAATAATGAAAACAAAACGGATTGAAGTTGCTAAAATGATGTTCCTGAAAAGTGCTCAGACTGAACCTTATTAGGATCTTGTTCCCAGACATCCTTAAAGTTTTTGTTCTAATTATGGTTTTTAGAGGCAAAACATAAACATGGTTGATTTGTATTATAAAATTGAGTGTAACAGCGAGTCTACTAGATAGGAGTCTAGAAATAAAAGAGATTTTAAAAATCACAAACAAACCCACACAATCATATACCCAGTTCAGTAGCCCACATTTCTGGTAACTCTTTTTGGGAACAAAAGTGAACAAGAATGAGATAACTCATTTTTAACATGATATTCGATTGAATGAACCAGTGTTTCAACCTGAATGTAGAAGAGGCACATAAACATTTTTCTGCTGCAATCCTTTCTTTTTTTTTTTTTTTCCTTTTCTTTTTTTTCCTTTGGCCAAGTGTTTAAAAAGAAATATTTATTTACTATATATATTTTTATAGGCACTCACAGAGTGGCACGGCAATAGCGTTTGAGGTTTCTGATGTTTATTGAATACAAATGAAGGAAAGCAAGGGCTTTTATTTTCCTCGTGAATACTGTACATACACATTAAAAAGCTTTCAATCAGTGAAAAAGAGCATCTCAAAAGATAAACTGTATGAAATCCTATGATGTAAGGATATGGTGGACTTTATCTTTACATATATATATATATATATATATAGGCCATGTGTGAGACTGTACTGTAGAGTAACCATAGCAACAATACAGTATGTTGAGTAAGTCAGCTTAAAAACTGTTGAGTGCATTAAATATGCAGGGCATAGAGGTTTTTTTTTTTTCATCCTCTCATTGGATCAGGCCCATACTAGTGCTTTATATTAACCATCTCTATTATACATAAAAAGTTCCTAAACCTTCCCAAATTAAGCAAGAATCACTTCAGGCTCTAAAATAGATTGCATACTTGAATACAGTTAGGAGAATGCTTTGTTTGTAAAATGCTTTGAAGATAAGTCCTAAGCAGAGCTTTAAATCTACACAAGCAGTAAAATAAAGTGCATGCCTGAACATAGCTGTATCAGAGAAAGTTGTGAGTGATTTTGAGAAAAAGTGTACGTTTAATGTTCTGAAAAGCAAATAACAAAAACAAAAACAACAAAAAAATTAAAGACAATAGAAATTCTGAGTTCTAAACCCACAGTTGTTTTCTACTCATCTTCCTTCAAACTATGACCTACACGATTTTTAACAGCTTAAAATATGCTGATCATTAATATTTTTGAAAGAAAACCTACAGAACTTAAATTCTCGGTATTTGATCACATGGGATTCGATATCTGAATGTCTGCATGAAAATCAAGCAAATAATTGTGTCCTCATGAGACTGCATCCATTACGTTTTTTTTTTAAATTTACATGGCTATTGATGTATTTTGTATGACCAGAATATTATATGAACAGAGGCTCATGTATTTTCTCAGTTAAAATTAAATAAATACTAGTTAATAGTAGTTAGGGTAGTTAATTCAGATTTTGGGCAACCGTGAATTCATCGTTAAGACTTTGATTTTCATTCTATTTACACAAAGAAATGAAAACCTTTCTTTAATTTAAATATCTAGGTAGAAGATACACTTAAGATTCACTAAACTAACTACATCAGGTGAGGCTCCTAAGTTTTCCCATTAAATCCAAAGAAAATCTCATTGAGCTCTTGGCAGATTAGATCCTTCACACAAAAAACTTGCAGTCAGCCTCAGTGTTTTTTCAGTTGTCATATTTTATCCTCTCAAATGTAACTGTGATGAAGTCCAGCCCTCCTGTATCCCTTAGTAAACATTGTTGGGTGAAAATAACCAGTTTTATGTGTTTTTCTTTCAGCTCTGTCTTCTATTTAGCTGTAGGCAGTGTTGTGGAACAGCAGCAGCCAGAGCACTGTTGCAGAGATGGCAGCATGCACAGACTCTGGGGTGCTTCTATGCATGTACCAAGGTAATCTGTTTTCAGGGTTATTGAAATGCACTACAAATTTAAAGTGTTTTTTTTTGTAAGGAGCGACAAAAGAGACAGTAATTAAAACAGGACAATTTTTTCTCTCTGTTGTGGTTGCATAAGAGAGTCTCGGAACATTTTTTTCCTCCTCTTTCCCACGGTGCCTTCTCTCCCTATGACTTCCATAGGCCAGCTGTTTCAAATCATGGGGTTTTTTACTAAACCATGCCTATAATAAAAATCTTCAAATAAAAGATGGACCAGGTATGTCAAAAGCTTGTAACTAAATTCAGGTTGCCCGTTAGGAAGCCTTCATGCTCTGTTAGCTGCTAGAAGGTATACGTGATGACTGAGAAAGCAACCTCTGACCCACTGGCTTTTTCATGCTCTAACTAGTAAGTAGGAAACAACAGGGGTTGAGAGGAGCTCTATGAAACAGTGCTCGTCAGAGCGAGACAAATTGGAAAATGGGCTCTTCTGTATTCTGTAATGACAAGAATATTTAATAGGCTGTGTAGGGGGTACATTAAAAAAAGATGTTAGCTAGCCTGAAAGTACACTCCTGGGGTGAAGTCCTAGTCCCTCTTGAAGTCAATTGCAAAAAGTTCCATCAGATTGAATGGGGCCATAATTTCACTCCTGGAGTATACCCAAGTGAAAACGTCTATTTAATTCTACAATAGATAGGAACTCCAATGCGTACTTTTTGATTCTATATGAAACACTAAAAATACCTGTTTAGGTGAAATGGCATATGTCATTACAGCTCCTGAGGCTTGAAATAAACCAAACCAATTTAATTTTGACTTTCTACTTCACCTCTCTCTAAATGAGAGTCTGCCTTTAGATGCAAGGTGGTGAATTATGTCAGTTGCACATTTTATCCCACAATTCAACAGGGCGTAGAGGGCCATAAAGTGGATTATTGAAAATTGGCTTGCAAGAGTGCAAAGTAAAATTTATCTAAGTCAGCCTTTCCCCACTCTTGGCTCGTAACTCCAATACTAGTAATTTTGCTCCCAATGACATTTATAAGAATTTTGACCACAGAAGGATGGAAAGGGTAAAGAAATGATCGAAAGGGTGGGGCATAAACCTAGGATCTGTGTTAAAGTCATTTGTCTTCCAGCAATGTCTTGGTGAAGTCACTCTGGACTCATTTTTTAAAGGCATTAGGCTTCAAGAAATACAGATGGGCAGAAGAATAGATTTTCAAAAAGCATTTAGGGTATCTAAGTTTTTTAAACTTCTATGCTGACTTTACAGAAATAGCCATAATGGAACTTTAATATCTTACATGTGCCTCACAGACAGAGAAAAATATTTCTGTACAAATAATTTATGAATGTCTTAACAGTCAGAAGAAGAGAAAGACAGTAACAAACAGGCTTATAATTATGATATTTTCCCTTAGAATGAGTAATACCTTATTAATCAATATTAATTAATTAATTGATTTTTACACACACCCACATATATTTATATGATTATTATATTATTGACATGTAAAATAGAAACAGATATGCTGGGACGTGAAGTAACAAAATCTGATTAAAGGTAGCAAACTTAGCCTGAAAATTATTTTGTTTTAACATGCAAAATTAATTACCATTTGGATTAGACTGATGTACCACTTATCACTCAGAAGCAGCGTACAGGGAAAGTCGGAATGGAAGAATCTTAGTGTAATTATTATTCTTTCTAAGTGACTCAGTATGCTTTACATGTCTGTTTTCTTTAATCTACTAGCATAAAATTCCTTTTTCACAAACTGCTGAAGAGCTCATTTCATTAATCCTTTAGGACGAGTTTCTGTCAGATGCTGTAACTAATGGCTCTTAGCCCCCGGACGAGTTTAAAAGGAAAATATTACTTGGATCAATAATTAAACACCTGAGTTTTGGGGTTACTTTTTAAAAAGGAATTATATATTATTATTCTTGTCAACCTTGCTTGGCATTGACTAGTGAGTTTAGAAATACTGTTATAAGACAAATCTTTTATTTGCCACTGGCCATTTCCTTTAAGCTTAAATGTCCTAAACATTCTGCTTTGGAGAATATACCTTTAAAGTGCTCTTTAATCACCACTATGTTAACGGCTGTCAGTAACTGGCCTTTTCCATGAATGTTTAATGTTGGGATGCCTGTTTTTTATTAAAGTTGGTTTTAACTGTCGGTAAGTAAACAATTACAGTCCAGACAATCTATGAATCTATGAATAAAAGCCATCAAGAACACATTGAAACAGCTTAATTTTTTCTTTTTTTAGTATGACAAAAGCTCATATATTAATTCTGGTCTGCAAAGGAGTCCATCAATTACGGATTTTGAACACTGTTTAAAATTTACTACTTTAAGGAAGATTTTCATGCTCTTACTCATACTGGGTAGCACTTCACTGTGAAGCAGTCTCATTATCGGTTTTAATAGGTCTATTTATTAGGTGGTTTTCAATATTAGTCAAGATTCAATTATTAAGTATGTATTCCTGCAGTCTAATTAGGTATTTTAAGTAAGGAACATCTACACTAGCATTTTACTTTTGATATGAAGTGCATTTTTGAAGGGAATCTCTTGAATTTCCCATTTACTGCTCTTTGTCTCACAGCACAGAGAATTACTAGAGCACACAGACAGAATTTTTCTTAGATTAAGACAACAGTAATGGGTACTCAGTCCACAGGATCAAACCAGAGCTACTCTCAAGATCACACATACCCACCCCAAAACATGTTCAGTGAGGACACAGAGTCAACACCACCTGTTCCACTCCATGCACCTGCTTCTACGGGGCCACTTCACTTACTTCCACAGACATATTTCCAATGCACTGCAACCACTAAGATGCATTTAATCTAAAAGATGAAAATAAAACCAGTCCAGAATAAAATGTACACAATATGAACACTGTACCCTTTGAGAATTTATTTGCATTGATCCGCACTCTTTATTGGTTAGAATATAAAAATCTGAGCCTAAGTTCCTCATATGGTTAACGGACATAGGAGTGACGATTGAGTAGTGGCAAGTCAATGATATAAGGAAAACAGATTTCATAATTTTCTGTGACTACATCACTGCTTTGACAGCTGAGTGGCTAATTTTATGTCTTAAGAGTAATAGTGCAAAATAAAGTAGAGAAACTGAAAAAGCAAGACCTCAGTCTGGACAGTTCTAAGGTGCTCTGGCATAATATGTTCCAAGCTGTCATCAGGAGCAGTAAAAACATAAGCATCTCCCAATTATCATTTCATGACTTATAAACACTTTCTCTCTCATTATCATTTTAAGAGATTGCTATTCTATTTCTATCTACTTATCTCTCAATGCCCAGGCAGAGAGCTCCTGCTCACTGCTAAGGTTTAACCTCTCACTTAATGCTTATCTCCATCAACATTTGATTCAGCTGTTGGCCCAACTGATGGAGTGGAAAGCTTGTGTGGTTAAGGAGGATGAGAAGAAAAAGAAAAGATGAAAAAGTCAGGGAAAAGTAAGACTGATTTGCTTCTCAGAGAAAGAAGCAGTGCTTTTAAAGTGCTCTCGTCCTTGCTTTATATATTGTTCCTATTCTCGTTTTTCATTCTTACTGTTTGTTTATATCACAGTACACTGTAAAAATAAATAACATTGCTATATTTTTATTCTGGCTTATTTTCAGGTCTTCAGACTTTTCTTGTCTTTGAATATTTATTTGGTTGGGGGTTTTTCCACCACTTGTTGTGCAAAACTACAAGAGAGAGGTAAGCCACTGCAGGAGGAAATTGAATATAAATTCTATTTCACAGCTATGTTCTATGCAGGAATATGGACAGAGAGATAATGTTTGAGGAACAAGAGTCTCTGTCACAAATGAAATCTTTCTTGTTTCACAATATTGGCTAAAATAAGGAACTCGTCTTATCTCTGCCGTGGAAGTAAATCTGAGTTTTACATAATTAGTCAGTCCTCAGTGGCACTTCATACATGTAATACGAGTATTATTTATACTTTGCTCTTAAGAAAAATAAGTATTCACTTAGGGTGATTATAAAACCATGTGGGGTTTGAGAAGGCAGGGAAGGGATAAATGAAAAATAATTGGGATTTCAGAAATAAAGGGAAATTTACACTGTTAATATTGTTAGACACACATTTTTTCCTACAAATCTCATTGCTAAAAATACAGCAAGCAGCTACTTTGACCTTGATTTTTTAGATGTGTAAATGTAGTTTGGTATTTAGACAATTTATTTTGAGGAAAGACACATAATCTCCACAGAACAGTAACATATCAACTAGCATTTTCTTCTTGATGGAAGGAGAAAGAAATATCAACTCTTTGTCAAAAAAGAAAAAAATAGAGGGAAAAAAAAAGGAAAAAAGTGCATTTACAAAGATCAGTAAAGCAACACTGTGACACTTTTATTTTAGATAACTATCACAACAGTTATTGCAATTATGACTATTATTCATGTCTGGTTCTCAGATGCAGCCAGGGACAGGAAATGGGCCATGGGTTAGCATTTGTCTCAAGTCTGCACCCCAATTCACCAACTGAACATTTTAATTCCAGACTATAGATGTCATGTCTTGATATTGACTCAGCTTCCCAGGCTTAAAGAAAAGTCTCCTGAGTTCCAAAACATCAAGTAGACAGATCAGGTTACAGGCAGCAGCAGTCAGAAATCTGCTTGTAGCTACCTCATCTTGTAACTGCTGCTTCACAACTGAGTTCAGAGCCCAAGTATATGAGTATATATATTCATATATACTGCTTTGCTTCATGCATTGGAGATAGCAGCTAAAAGTATGAACTCCCAGCTGAGAGAGATGCCCAGCTGCACTTCCTAAGTAATGCATGCACCTACCTAGGTGAGATGCAGGCCCAGGTGTGAACCAGCACTATTATCTGATCAGAAACACTGTACTAGTGTGCTTTCACTCCAAGTTGGAAAGATTCACATTGACTCTCTGAGAACACTTGGTCTGGTTCCTGAGTAGTGAAAGCAAGAAAACTAGAAAACTTTCACAGTGGTGGTGGTAGTTTCAGTCGCTACTTTCCAGTGAAAGGATCACCATGGTACCTCATCCCTTACACCATGCAATAACTATCATTTGGATACAGAAGATAAAACAGTAGTCTTGCCCAACCAAAGGTAAAGATTTAAGATCAGAACATTTACCAGTACAAAACTTTAATCATATAACTTAATTTAGGTTCTTAAAGAAGGCAGACAGTATCACTTATCATTCTCAAAACTAATTACAGCTTCTGAGGTTGGTTCTGAGATGAGAGACGTGCAAGAGCTGATATAAAATGGAAAAGAATATTCTCATTCATCAGTTCTTTATTTTGAAGCAATTGGTTGAATATTTTGATGATGTTCAAACTGCTGACCAAGCTGATCAGTTCGGTGCCAGCCCTTCTCTCACTGTAAGGAAGACAATTATTTTGCAATTCTAAAAGGTCAGGTAATTTAAATTAAATACAAGTTATTTGCAGGACATGACACACAGCAAATAAAATTTACCAAGAATCAATATGCAGAATTACAGAATCTCAGAAGGGCTGGGGTTGGAAAGGACATCTAGAGATACTAGTTGGATTGGATAACTAGCCCAACCTCCCTGCTAAAGCAGGCTAACACAGGGCAAGCTGCAGAAGATTGAGTCCAGGGGAGCTGTGAATATCTCCAAGGAAGGAGACTTCACAACATCACAGGGCAGGCTGTTCCACACATTAAACAAGTTTTCCCTTATATTTGAATGGAGGTTCTTGTTTCAGTTTGTGCTCATTGGCCCTTGTCCTGTTGCTGAAGAGAACTGAGAAGAGTCTAGCCCCATTCTCTTGACACCTGCCCTTAAAATATTTTATGTATTGATGAGATCATCATCAATACATCTCAGTCTTTTCGTGTCCAGCCTAAATGGTCCCAGCTCTCTTGGTCTTACCTCATTAGAGAGATGTTCCAGTTCCCTAACTCTTCCTAGCACTCCTCTGGACTTGCTCTAGTAGTTCCTTGTCTTTCTTGAACTGGGGAGCCCACAACTGGGCACAGCACTCCAGATGTGGCCTCACCAGGGCTGAATAGAGGGGCAGGATCACCTCCCCTGGTGTGCTGGCCAGACTCTTCCTAATGCACTCCAGGACACCATCAGCCTTCCTTTCAAAGATGATGGAGAATGGTTTAGCAATAACATCTGCTATCTCCCTCAGCACTCGTGGGTGCATCTTATCAGGGCCCATAGATTCGTGGGTGTCAAGCTTGCCTATGTGATCTCTAATCCAACCCTCCTCGACCATGAGAAAGTCTGTCTTTCTACAGACTTTCTTTCTTGCCTCCTGGATCTAAGATTCCTGAAGGCTGCTCTTAGCAGTAAAGACCAAAGCAAAGAAGGCTTAGTAATTCAGTAACTCCACCTACCAACCTACAAACTTCTCCAACTACCACACAGTTGGTTTTGATTTAAATAAATCAATAAGACTATCACATAAAGCCAGCCCTTGCATGCTTTTCTGAAACGAAAGAAAGCCTAAAGTAGGTATACTTTAGTCTGCTTAGTGCCTTTTCTTATTGCCATATTTTCAACTGTAATACAAAATAAAGTATCAAGCTACTTGGAGGGCTGCCAGGAGCCCACCCCTCAGTAAATGACCAATGCTTTCATTATAAATGAGAAGCAAAAAAATGGACTACTCTTTAAATGCTGGCCCTTCTGCATCAAATCACAGTGCCCCTGGAGACAGAATGCACTATGCCATTTGCTGTAACATTTTAAGGTTACCAATTACTCTTTTGCTAGATATACAGACTATAAGGATAAAACCTATAATAGATTGAAACAGTTATTTTAATTAGAATAAGTGAGTGGTTTAGCCTGCATATCTTTGATCATCGTCATGTTAACAAACTGAATAACAATGAACTCTTGGAACAGCAGGCTCTGCTGGGATTTCTGTAGCACATAATGTCCAACTACAGCTAAAACCCGCTAAGCCAAAGCTTTTGTTTCCTTATGAAGTTTCATCATAAAGGTAAGTGTTATCCAGTATGTTACACATTAAACACCATCAATGACTATTAAGTCTTTTATAGAGAATTGTCACTGTCAAAGGCTAATCTTCTTTCCTTTTTATCATTATTTTTCTGCCTGACAAAAGGCACTGATAGGGTTTATACAGATACAAGCAATGTCTGCTCACACTCATTAGACTTATCCTACTTGTCTAGGTAAGAGACAAAGGTGCACTTAAATAAAGCTTTCCATTCCAATGACAACATAAGTAGAAATGCAGATACTCTACACTGCATGGTTTTCATTAATTTAGCCCACTTCTATGTGCTTACTTTTCCTATCTACCTTCAAAGAGACAGAATAGAAAAAGACAGAGACAAACAGTTATATAAACTCACATCTATTTTAATGCTCCACCACTGCTAGCACTTTATTGTGTCTTGAAGATGCTCATATTTTCATAGCAGACATTTCAGTTCACAAGACAAACTGTTTGTTCTTTCAGTCCCCAAGCACAGCTCATCTCTGTGTGTTCTATTTGATTTAGAAAAGCCAAAAACATGTGACAGCAGGACTTCTTATCAAATAAGGCCAGTAGTTTAAAGCAGCTTTAATAGCTTAAAAAACTAAAAAAAGGAAATCCTATCATCCTTCAAAACCCCTATAGGTTTTACAAAGTGCTGGAAACAGAGTGACTTGCAGTTAGCAGGTGCTAGGCATGTGACAGAGGAGTTCACAAAATACAATAAAACTTTCCAGCTAATGATTAAAAAAATAAATTCTCCTACATCTTTACACAGAATGGTTAAAGCATACCACAATTTGACCTTGCAAGTAGAGTCATCCAGATCTGTCAATCTGCAGAGCAATGTCCTTGACACTGTTTCATCATCATCATCATCATCATCATCACCATGATCATCATCATCATCATCATCATCATCATCATCTCTTTACCACTCCCACAAGATCACTGGTTTTGATGCACTGCACTGCCTCGAAACACAGCCATGCATTGGCACCACCCAGCATTACAAGTACTGAGCACCTTTCTTTCAGTCTCCATTTAACACAAAGGGTCCCATGCCCTTAAACGCTCCAACAGCTGGCAGAGGAATCTGTGGCCAAACGACTCCACTCCCTGTGAACACAGCACAATATCTTACTGGAAACAGCAAAGAAAGGAGAAAGGTTTTCTTTTCTCCCCGTACTTCTCTTGCTGCTGGTGCTGGCCTACTGACTCAGCACTTGTCGTGGTCCTGCAGAGAGGGTTTGTAAATCCAACACAATTTCTGCACATTTTACCAGTAGTTTACTGAAGAAGTAGATTTTTTTATTAGTGACGTTTACAGGTGACACAAAGATTGATGAAGCAATAACTACTAAGGACACAATACTTTTAAAGAATGATGTGGATCATTGGTATCAAAGGCCCTATCAAGCAAGATGTATTTTAATAGAGCAAATAAGAGGTAATATACCTGGGAATTAACAATTAACATTGTACTTAAAAATTAAGTGGCTAGAAAAGCAGTGGCTTAGAAGAAGGATTGTGAAGGCATTCTGAGCACATTCACAGGATTCACCGTACCTGACCAGGCCCCCAACAACCTTCCTGTACCCTGCCCATGGCCCAGGATCCCACGCCAATCCCCTGGGGCCATCAGACCCTGCTCCATCAACTCCAGAGTAGGGCTGGTCTCCACCTCTCCACCGTCCTGCCCTGCCCCATCATAGGCACTGCTGAGTCTGTGGGCCCATAGCCTGGCCTCAGCCTATTCCCATCCCTATGGAGGTGGTCCCTGGCTGCCGAGCCTGTGGCTGGGGCAATGGGATGAGTGCTGCCAGACCCTGCCCTGATGGACTCCATGTGGAGCTCCAACTGCTCCGTGCCCAGGGAGCTAACTGGTACCTCAACAGATATTTGAGAATTAATGAAAATAATGGCTCTCAGTGCTATGAGCAGATAAAATATTTTAAACCCTACAGACTTGACACTGGTTGAAATGATAAAAACTCAACTAGGCAGGCATGCTTCAGTAAATAGCAAGAAAACACAGGAATGAGGTCAGCACTCATCTACACAAAAACTGAGTGTGTGACTTGGCCACTGCTTGCGAGTACTTCGATATCCAGAGTGAGAGGTCAGATAGCAGTAAGTTTCAGTCTTCCAGTCTGAAAAACAGGAACAACTTACTTGAACCTGAATTTAGACAAATTCAACCTTGAAAGAAGATTTTATTTTTCCACCTGTGTGGGTGAGTAGTCTCTGGATGACAGGATCATGCTAAGGACTTGCACCATATCCCGTATGTGTTGTCACCATAACTCACCATTACCACTCAAAGATTCTCGTCTTTTGGAAGAGTGTCTTCCAGTCCAGGGGTAGGAAAATATTTATATAGTAGGAATTCATCAGAAGTAACAGTGCAGTCCCTGGATTTCTGCTGGATCACTGGAATGTTTTGACTTGCTTCATACACATCAGGTGCTTGTTCATGCAATCAGCAATTTATGCACACTGCCTGAAAAAAGGGGACCTGAAAGTCACTCAGATAAAGCAGTAAGTATTCTAAAACAATAAAAGCGGGTGGTCTGAAAATACTTTTTTCTTTTTGTATACATAATGATGTGCAAATCTTTTGATCTGTTTTAGTTTCATCATGCTTATCTGTGTTTAACTCTTTGCTGGTGCTATGCTTATGCAGTATTTTTGTAATAGGCTGAGACATAGCCTGATGTTTCTGTCCTATAAAACTAAAAAAAAAAGTGACTTTTCTTTTCTATCAGGGTTGAAATAATCTATGACTGTTAATACAATAACTTGGGAAAATAACTAAACATAAAAACTAGGAAGTTGATGAATTGAAGTATTCAACTGGTGCAAGTGCTCTACCTTCCTATATCTGAAGATGTACAAAAACTTGAAAATACAGGAAAAAATGAAAAATGAGTTTACACAAGATATAAACCTCACTTCATTGAGCATATTATGGAGACTGATAATAAGAATCACACTGGGATTTTCATTGAATTAAATATTGCAATTGCTATATTTTGCTGAGCATAAATTACATTCATGTAGTGTTTTGAGCGTATTTTGTACCACTCCGCTAAATCAGAAATCCCGTGTAACATCAATTGTCTTCAAACAAGTAAATTTGATATAAACATTAGCAATTCACACATGGAGTATCTAAAAAAACTTGTTCCAAGAGTACTGACCTCTTACACTTTATAAGTAATAAATATAACTCTCTTCAGGAACCTCTGTATCTGTCTATACTGAGGCTAAGTCAATCCTAAAGCTGGTATAAATCAAAATTATTTCAGTTATGAGCGAAATTATGCTAATTTACATTGGCTGGATATCTGATATGTGAAGCCCACAAGACACAGAACACTAAGAACATACTTCAGTGATTTACAGAATTAGGATGATAATGGAATTTACTTATTGCTGAAGTACCTTCTCGTTGTCAGACTTGGAAGAAAAAAAATCACTGCACATAAAAAGTATGCTTAGCTGATTTCAGTCATATAGAAAAAGGGTCCTGTAGAGATGAGTTATCTGAATGGCAAATCACATAAGCAGGAATATATAGTGGAAGGTAAACGGCCACAGGTGCTTGGCGATGGTCATTCAGAAGTTTGGTTTCTTTGGGATTCTTTTTCTGGTAACTGGAAGTAGAATCAAAGTTCTTTCTCTAAAAAAGGTTTGTCTTTTAAAAAAAAAAAAAAAAAAAGAGAAAAAAAAAAGAAAAAAAAAAGAAGTAACCTCTTTTTGCTAGCTCCCTAGCACTTTTTTCATGAAAATAGCAGCCCTTCAAAAGGTGGAACTGATTGCAGTAAAGGACAACTTTATCACAGTTTCTTTAAATGTATGTTACCCTGGAAATGCAGTAGTCTAGTTAAACTATGTTCATGATACTTATCTTTCTCTGCAGCAGTGAAGAGGAGAAGTGTTCTGTGAGCTTAGAATAGAAATTTCTTTGACAGTGTGAAAGCCTATGAAAATCTGACAGGGCATATTCTCCTTTACAGGGATCTACAACTCTAAGAGAAACACCTTTCTCCCTCCTGAAACTAAACAGAATCAAAGAATTGAATAAATGTAAAAAATTAACATAAAAACTGATGATCAAGCTCCTCCTGCTCAGAGCAGGAGAAAACAAGATTGGCAACAAAATTCTTAATTTCTCCTAAGATTATTAAAAACCAGCTGTTAAAGTATTAAAGCACATTTGATATGGCTGTGCCAGTTTTGCCAACTTAGTCATTTCAGCAAGAAATTCAATTTGACCTGAAACATGTATCAAACTGTCACTTTCATTCTCACAAATTTAATGCAACTTATGCTGTTGGAACTCTTGAGGTTATTCCTACATGTGATGCCACTGAGGACACAACTAAAAGTTTATGTGCACTTACACTTCTGAGAATTATGAAGGGGAAAAAAAAGAGAGAGAGAGAAAAGGATAAGCTCAGAAAATCTGCACTATTGTTTCTCTGTATGAGTAATTAACACATATTCCCAAAGGAACTAAGGAAAGAAACTGAAGATTCCCTTTGGGCAGGATGGTAAGTGTAGCAGGCATTAAATATGCAAGCAACCATTAGGCATGATTAAAGATTAATTCTGTGTCATAGACAGGACTTGAGGTCATTACAGGTCATGACTCTCATCTTAATTATTTGGCTTACTGTTTTTATTTAATTAGCTTGACTTAATGAATCTTTGGTTATAGATGTCTGGCAACCTAGATTACTGTGCACCATTTATTAAGTTCAAGGCTCAGCTCTATAACTTTCTCTTAGCAAGTAGCTTCCACAGTTTCGTCAACAAGATGCTGAGAAAAGCCAGAGGGGGTTCTATGTAAGAGCATGATGTTGCAACTTTATTTACCAAAGTCAGCTTTAGAGGTTCTGCTGGAATTGGTGAGATGTGTGAGCTCATAATTTGGTGATAGTATTTCAGTGCTGCCTATTACATCAGTTGCATTGGTAAAATCCTCTCAAAGTCAAAAATCATAGTTCTCAATAGGCACCATGTATTGTGCTGGCCATGTCAGCTTCATTCAAGGTTTTGTGCTCTGCTCACTGCTTTTTAACACAAATTATTCATTTAAACACAGAAGTACTAAATATGTCAAAAATTAATTTAAATCCCTTTTTAAAAAAAAAATTCTAAACTTCCAATAAATATTTCCATAATAGAGATCTAACTAAGACCTTGAAGTACTTTCCAAATAGAAAACATCTTCTTTTGTATTTGTTTTTATTAAATCTTTTCATTTTGCATTAAAGGCCTATCTTTTCTTTCTTTAAAAACAAAAAGACTACTGTTTCCTAAACTTTGCCTAGCAGTAAATTAAATCAAAAAGATGACCGAATCTCAGTGCAATTTTTTTCCCCCTCCTGTTTCAATTAGAAGGGTAGTTAATCAAACAAATAATAATGAAATAGAGCACCTGCAAGAATGAAAGAACTGTGGAAAAAAAGGTTTGTGATGCAAGCATAGCTAGGGGAACAGTAGATTCTCTTTCATCTTCTTCTCAGATCCTCTGTCTTCCATACCATAACGAAAAGAAAATTACTCTGTCCTTAAAAATCTTGAAATAATAATCAGGACTTCACAAAAAAAACATAAGCGAAGGGGGTTCCCTTTCTCAATGCACCAGAAAATATCAACTTTCACAAGGTAAAAACTAGTAAAGCCATGACATAAAGTTTCCTGTGAACTGAGTTCTTTTAAGTCACATCAAACCCTAGAGAAGAGAACCGAGGTCATTGTGGCCCAGAATAGAATGAAGACAGCTAAGGCTTAAATCAGACTTCATAAAATTCACAGAATTTGCATTAGAATAATTTGCAGCACATCTGGTGCACAAATTTTCAGATATGCTGGTAAAATACTAGGTAGCCTGGTGCATAATTTGGAGTTTGGAATCTTTAAGGACAACAGGAATCCAAGTTAATCTACCAGTTACGTCCAAGATTTGCTGAAGGATGAAGCTAAGGGACATGAAGAACAGAGAGAAGATGCCAGTACTAAGCTCAGGTGACTAATTTTTTTTTTTTTTTTTAAATGGAAAATATTGCACTTCAGTAAAATTTTTGTTACTTTCAGGCCTAGAAATTTTCTGTCAGAGATATGAAGGATGCTTGTCTTAGCACTTAGAAAAAGACAGATATTTTGCCTATGAAAAGAAAAAATTCTTTACAATTAAATATTTAGAGATGGCTCAAAAGAACAAAAAGTCCTAGAAAAAGAAGGTGGGAATGCATACCTTGGTCTCAGGCCTGATATGAGTTTGGAAGATTCTATCCAGCAATTCCTGGCATAGATTTGTTTCGGTATTGGGATAGCCACAACAGGACAGACGTCCTTGTAACCATATTATTTAAAAAAACTTAGAAAGAAAGTTAATGATTTAATGGACTCTATCCATTGAGCCCTAAATGCAGCCAAGTCAGCTGCAAGTTCTTAACTGTGCATGAAGGATGAAGCTATTCTCTTGTTACGAATAGAGTGTCTCTTCAGCACATGCTGATGGCTGGGTAACAGGCAGATAATCTCCTAATTGTTTACCTTGATAGTGACCAGAAAGCTTAAAGCAAAATAAATATGAAAATTATAATTCAGGGGACACGAAATTCAATGGCAGCTATTAGCAATGCAGCTAGAGTGGTTGATTAGAAACGTGTATGAACGTTTTTGAGACTCCGAGTTTGTGCCAGACTCTGAAAAATGAAGGCCTTGAACAGTCTGAAAATATGGGAAACGTACACAGGTATGTCCGATATATCAGACTGAAGAACAATTTAAGGATAATAAATTCTTCCTGCTGAATAATGTGACTTTGGGGACTGACTTTGGCAAAACTACTTAGAATAAGAAAAGAGTTCAAACAAGCTACTTTTCATGCAATGGCAAGTACTCATGGCATGGACAACTAAGAGAATTTTGGGCTGTGAATTAGCTTTGCTCCTAAAATTTTCACAAGCTGCACCTTAAACTCAGTACTTTCTCTTTTTCACGTAGAAGGCAGCAAATATGACTCAAAGCTCAGAGTTTTACTTCAGATATTAGGTTTTTAACTGAAGACTAGATAAAGGCAAATCAAAATTGAACCTCTCATACTGTTCTTCTGCCTGGGCTTATACCGATAAATTCTCTATATCTACCATCTACATAATTTCTTCTATCACCTATTTCCCTTCATCAGTAATGTGCTTGGCTTCATTCCCATCTATTTTTCCCTTCTCAATTTTGGAAGTAAGGACTGTGGATCACTACAGGGAACCTGGATTTAGTTTGGTATTAATAGAGCTTTACTATAAACACATGGTGCACTGAGCAGAAGAGAGAACTGATACTTTGGAATGTGTCCAAGAGCTAGTTAGTTCAATATCCTGTCTCTGACAGAGGAATATATAACAAACCTACAACAGGAAGATCTAGGGTTATTCAATCTAAAAGGCAGAGCATACTTAAACCTTTAGATTGAAACATTCATTTCAATAAAATGGTTTACAATTTGTTAAGAGAAGTTAAATATATCATCAATGTCACTATTTCTTTTTTTAAAACCTCCTTAATATTTGATCTAAATCATGTCCTGCCTTGAAGAGCTCTACAAACCACTTACACGTACATTAAAAAAAAAAACAACCAAAAAAAAAAAAAAAAAACAAAAAAAAAAAAAAAACCAAAAAAAAACAAACAAAAACAAAAACAACAACAAAAAAAAAACCTGTAAACTTTAAAGCATTTCTGGATTTCACAACACTTAATTTCAATTTACTGTCCTTGTTCCTTTTTTTTCAGAGTCATGTAGAGTCTAGTATGTGGAAAAATGTGATATACAACATAAATCAGAAAAAAACCCTACTATTGTAATGTTCTTTCCTCTTTTCTTTTGCAGTAGTTTTTGTTTCTTTCAACACAACTTTTTTACATACTTCATTATTGCATTACACATCACTGAACCTCTTTTTGTTCTGTGATAGCCTTTAAAATACAGGACAGACAGTATTTCATAGCATTCCAGAAGAGGTATTTAAAGCATTATGACATCTTTTCTATTCTTTGTTATCCCTTTTCTTATACATATTAAAAGCTTGCCTTTTTGTTTTAATGTATCAATATGTCAAGCTGAAATGCTCCTTAAGTTTTGTACCACTAAAAAGTACACAAATACAGTTGTTGATTTTTTAAATTAGTATATCGAATTTAAAAAAAACCTAGAAATTATATTATTGAATTAAATTCTAAGCTTTTTTTTCCTACAATTTTAATGTATTGTTATTATGTTTCATTTATCATTTCTTTCAGCTCCCTTGGATGCCTAATACCCTCCCCCTAATTTCTCTGATCCTGAATGAACATCTCCTTGAAGTTAAGTAAGTCATCTGAAAATATACCTAACTCATCACTCTCTGTATTTTCAGGCTATTAATATGGATATTTAAAACAAAGGTGAAAAGACCAAATAAAAAAAACCTGAACTCAGCCTCATTGCTGCAGTTTTCCCAAAAGAAAAAAAAAGTTTTTCTTTGCATCCCGTTTTATTGAATATTTGAACTGTGACAATATTTCACTTCACTATGTATAACTACTTCTTGTAATAACCCATCCGAGAAATAACATTTGCTGTGTTATAAGGACATCAGCAAAGTGAACCCAATTTATTGATAATGGACTATTTTTATCAGAATAATTCTTCAGTTATCATCCCATATTGTCAATGTATTTGACATGTCATGAATGTCTTCCAAATACTTGTTAATGCTCTGTTTTTCTCAAAACAATAATGGTTTCTTTTTTAATTTTTTCACCATGGTTTAAAGAGGAAAAACATGTACAAGGAGAACAATTCAGAAATGGCCATCCCAATTCTCATTAGCAAAAATACATAGTACAAGGAAAATGCCGTAACAGGACAATACTGGAAATGGTCTCTATTTTAGTCAGTAAACAAATACGAGAAAAGGCAGTGGTTGTTGGGTGGTGCATTTAGTTATTTATTCAACATTCATTTCCCAGTGTGTTGCATTGGTGGCTTATCTTGAATACATTCCAGAATATAAGCCATAAAAAGAGTCAATTTTACATGTCAAGGGCTTTATTTATGAAGTGCTATAAATGATTTATATGACCAAGTTCTGAGGGGGGGAAAAAAAAATCCTCAATTCTATTTTCTCATTTTACATAATGTTTTTCCTAAGGGAATGGCAAGAGGGAATGGGAAAATCAATTGTACATCAAATTGTAGAAACACTGACACATTCATCTAGATCACTAAAGTTATCATGCAGTACGTGAAAAGTGCACACAATTTTTCCATCAGAATTTGTCAAAATATTGTATGACAATTCATTAACTCATAACAATTCTAATCACACCTGGCATTAAAATTTTGTATCTGTCTTGCTAACAGAACTTTACCATGCCAAATTTCTAGAGGGATAAAAATAGTGCAACATAAGTAGAAATCTGGTATCACTGAGGAGGAAAGTCTGCTTAGTCATGTCATTCTTTTTTTCCTCATGAATTTCTTGGTGGTTATTTGAGGTTAAATAAGGGAACAAAAAAAAGTCTCACAAAAGGATGGACTTACGGTTGCAGAGAGAAAAAGAAAGGATTATACAAAATAGAGAAAGTAATAGAGTGATAGTAAGTGAACAAGGAATTGGTTTCTTGGAAGAAAATATATCTACATAACTGCATAATCTGTGACACATCGAAAATACAAATTTGTTTATTTAGTAATGAATAAACTCGATTTCCTGTATTGCTAATTATAAGGTTTGTATGTGTATTTTTCAGGAATACTGTGTCATAACTGGTATCAATAGAAAGTGAATATAAGCATGCAACTTACCATTACTTGATGATTCTTTCATAATTTTTTACTAGTAATTTGTAATATTTTATTCTCCATTTAAGACTTTGACTCTTCCTCTTATACAAAGAAAATACACTATCTAGTTTAGAATTTGGTAATGACTGTCATTGCTATATGTACCACAAATACAAATCAGAGAGGATTTCAGCAATCTTTCCTCTATTTACAGAAAACTATGTATACTTATTTTCTTTTTCTGAAGCAGCCCTATTTCTACAGATTCAGTTCTCATACTATGATTAAAAATTAAATAAATCCGATAGCACTTCCAGAGTGTCTGTTTCTGTTCTTACTACACTTTGGAATTACTGGCTAATCAAAACCATTTAATAAAAAAGTTTTGTCTTTGGATTTTAAACAAGGAAAGTCCATAGCCCTTCTGGAAAGAAAGTAAAAAGAAAAGAAACAAAACAAAACAAAACAAAACAAAAAACAACCAAAAACCACACACACCAACAAATATGCTTCAGTCAGTTTTGGTGTTTGCATTATCCATGAGGAATGAAACTCTCCTTGTGGTTCATATATGAAACTAGTATTGCCTGGACCTGTTTTATTCATGAGCACCAGATGAGGATCAAAGCATAAAATTTGAGATGGTAGCTCACAGGAGGAATATGTAAGGCCAAGGCAAGTGAAAAGCTATTGCCTATTGATGAGAAAAGCAGAGGTATTACTCACACTCTGAAACCCCTACTTTGTGTTTACATTTATCCTCAGGTTTTTTATATATATCCTAGAGCTCACAAATATAGACCTAATACATGAGACTTGATGGGATTCAGAGGATATTAAAAGAGCTTGCTGATATGACTGACTGCAAGGCTGAGGATTTGGCTTACAGAAATCTCATGAAGTTCAGCAAAGCGCAGAACTATGTACCTAGGACAGAATTAACCCATGTGCTGCTACAGGCTGGGAAGCAGCTGGCTGAGTACCAGACAGCCTGAAAATGATCTGGGTGTTATGGTGAACAGCAGGTCAAGCAGGATCAAACTGCAGCAAACAAATCCCACACTGGACTGTATCAGACAAACTGTGGTCAGCTGGTAGAGGTAAATTATTATTTTCAACTCAATCCCAGTGAGGCTGCACTTGGAATACGTGTTCAGTTTTGTGTCTCAGCTCAAGGGAGATGCTGGAAAACTGTGAAGTACTCAGTGGAAGACAAGATAGTGAGATACCTGCCTGACAGAGCAAATTCCCTCCACCGGGTTTTTTCAGTCTGCTGATAAGCAGACTAAGCAGAGAATAAGCCTACAACTACTTGGACATCTCCAGCCACAACTGTCAAACTCTTGGCAATGCCAAATTGTAAAACAAGGAGCAACCACTACAAGATGTGACTTGTGGTGTCTACTCAGCATTAGGAAAAAACTTTTGTACGGTACTGAATCAGATCACACAGAGAAGCTGCAAAATCCCCATCTTTGGAGATTTTAAGAATCAGTTATGGAAAACCATGGGTAACCTAAGGTGGTCCCTGTTCAAGAGTCCTGTTCCTTGACTTCATTGGAGAGGCTGAACTACACAACCTCCCGAAGACTCTTCCAACACATAGCTCTGTAATGCAGAATACACAGATGAAAGTACGAATAATGTTTATTAGAGACTAATAGGAATACATACTGAAAGAGAAGCTGAAGCTATCCAGCCATCTAAGTTGCATTTTAAGTAAAGCAGGGACTCTATGCCCTGCACTGCTAAAATAAAAGCCTTTGGCTGGCTTTCCAAAGCACTTTCCTTCAGTCTTACCAATGTCTGGGAACAGTTCTCAAGAGACCCTAAACAACAGAATCGTAGGAACAAAACCAGAATCAGTTAAGATTTGATCCAAAGCTGACATTAACAAAAAAATGACCTTTTAAGTTATTACACATAAACCAAACTGTTACTTTTTTACAACAGAGTACATTACTTCCATGTGTAATTTTCTTAATAATTTTTATTACTCCATGTTATTAATAAATTATTTGCTTAAGCATAACATTTTGCTGATGGTGCAAAAAACAAAAATCAAAGCTCCTAGGTTAGAAAAAAGAAAGAACCCATTATAAAATGAAAAATTTGGATATTGTTACATGATCTGCATGACAGTTGCCAACTACGGTAATACAATGCTTACAGATGAAAGAAAAGTACAAGGTCATATTACCAGATCTAACTCTGAATTTAACACTGTTTTGAAGAGATGAGGCTAGATGACCTTTGGAGTTTGAATCCTTTGGACACAAATTATTCTTTAATCTGCTATTACTTATAAAAAATAATGGAGATTGAACATAAATTAAAGTACCTCAAAGACTCGCAAGCTTTGTTTGTGGCTGACAAACCACCCAGTTTTTAAGAACACACACAAGAGAAACCTAGATGACGTAAAGTAGGGAAAAAAGTCTTTTTTTTTCCCTCCAGAATTAAAATACCTTTACATCACTGAAATGTCAACAGACAAGTCTTTGAATGACTGATATTACATAACAGACACATCAATGTGTTTTAGAGCGGCAGGGTAAGCTAAGGCACAGCTTTCTTCTGCACTCAAAATGTGTTTGGTACAGGGGGTTTAAGTCAAACTCTTAATGTGAGCAAAATGTGGCTTTTACATGCTAATTATGAGATAAGTGAGGATACACAAACACACAAATGCATCCTCAGCATTTATAAAATGCTTTTCCTCTCTTCGTGTAATAACACTTGGCCTTCACATCCCTTTACATCAAATCAGGTGCTATAGTGCTACATGATGGATATAATTTAATGTGACAGGTTACAATGTAGCACATTATTTGGAAAATTGGTGGAAAAAAGGCAGTTGTTATGATATTGGTTGTTAAAGATGTTCAGGTTTGGCTGGTGGTTTTCTTTTGTTGTTGTTTCTTTTTTGGGTTTTTTTGTTTGTTTTTTTGTTTTGTTTTGTTTTGTTTTGGGTTTGTTTTACTTTGTGTGTGGTTTTTTCATTGGTTTTGTTTAGCTTTTGGTTTTTTCCAACCCATGCAAAGGAAAACACTAAGATGACATTTTTTATTTTAAAAAGGATAATTTATCTCTAATATAAGAGCTAGGGATTTCTCCACATGCAGCAGATGTTTAAAAGGTGTAAACAATTAGAGACAGAATCACTGAGCAGATATTCCCTCTAATGAGCCAGCAGAAGGAAAACTTGTGCATGTTGGGGTGATGGTGCTTTCTCCATTTTCCTCATAGCAAAGCTCTAGCTAGGCTAAAGTATATATCTGTAATTTCAAAATAGTAAATAAAACCAAATGAAATCTATGTTCTACTACTTGGAATGGATATAACTACAGCTCTTACTGTTTTAATGGTGATGCCACAATGATTTTTTGCCTTTTCTTTTATATACCTTTTACATAAACCTTGTATATAGTTTTTATGTACCCTCAGTGTTCTTAGTATGCATACTTGTAATTCCTTAAGTCTAATAACATAGCACAGTCCTAGTATTCTGTTAAGCCAGGAGACCAAACATCCTGGAGGCCTTGCAGATGGGGCCAGAAAGCTCTAAGCTATCCTGAGAAACCAAGGCCCTCTCTAGAATACATGCTGTAAACTAAGATTAGGCCCATTGGGGGGGAAATTTCTTGGGATGAGGGGATATCATGCTATTCATGATATCCTCTAACTTGCAGGGTCCACAAAATTGTATACACGATCTATTGTGTGTGTGCATTTCGGCACATTCCACCTCGGCAAAGTGGTGCACCATAAGGATCCTTATTAAATACCAAGGTAAAAAGCCTTTTTCCCTTAATCGTGTCTGGCTATTAAATTTAAGACCAGGGAAAGGCATCAATGGCAAAATGTGACCGGATGTTATATCAGTAAAAATATTTCCGTAATTAATGCATGAATGCAGTGTCTGTTGGATAGGTCAAAGATAATAAAAACAGGTTTAAACTGTAGTTTTCCAGATTCTCAGAAGTATTTATTTTGTGTTTACTAACCCAGAAGTAAATGACATAACAGATGCTGTCATGCATTTCTCTATAGGATTGAAATGGTGTCATCATTATAAATTTCTATATTTCTACCATTTACATATCCATACACCAAGGGAAGTGGTGCAGTATGTAAATACACAGGCCCAGGGAAAGATACTTTAATCAATCTTCAGAACACTACTGTAGGAAGACAACTAGGGATGAGACTGAGAAAACAGGGAAGTTACATTCACATTCTCACAGAAGTTATAACAGTACAAAAACTATAGGGTGAAATGCAGTTGCTGCTTCCTAGACGGAATGCAACTGGCATGCATGGAATCTGTTCCATGGTAGTTCCTCACGCAACATAGCCTGCATCTCAAGCGCATGGTAAGAGGGATGACATGGTGGGAGGAGCAGAGTGAAGACTCCACGGCCAGGCTCTGTGGTAATCAGCACCACGTAGTAGATAAACCACTTGGCAGCTGTAACCAATGGTGAGAGGAGAAGATGTCTACATGTTGAACCAGCAATTGGGGTGAAATCACTTCCCTCGGATGAACATGGTTCACTATAATCTCACTGGAATATTAACACGCACCTCCATCCCAAAGTTATCCACCCCCGAGGTATGACCAGCCCTCACAGCAACAGCTCCAGATTTTATTGACTGAGAGATTTTATTCTCTTTAACAGCAAAATGGGAGAATTTTACACCAATCAGTAACAAAAGCATGCATGACTAGAGTTACTCAAGTTCTACCTAAATGTAAGGAAATAGTATAAATGTGAGTTAGGGATGGGGAGAAGTTAGGGAAGACTCCATCATAACTTCTGAGATCAGTCAATGGGCTGAATCTGTCTTCTACCCATGGGGACGCCTATTGGTAAGAACTTTATGTGCACTAAATTATTATCTTGAGCTAGTTTTTGTTGGTGATTTGAGCTTGTGTCTACATTGCTGGTGGTAGTAACTGACTTCAGAAACAAAATGGAAGCAATCTTCGAACCTTAATCGGTAACAATTTTCTGTTACCAGTATGTTTGTTAATAAAAGTGTGTTGCTTCCTAAACTGATTAGTGTTAGTACTTCAAGGACACTGCTGTCCAACACTGAATAACAAAGTTGACAAAAGTGGGTTGATCCAGGACAGGAGTGCCTCTTTCTAAATTAGAGTAAAAGATTCAGCTCTGATATGCTGTTGGTGTGTGTCCCTAAACAACCCTCTGATCCAGTGGACTTTCTGGTGGAGTCCCCATTACGGGATGCTGACGGACTGGTCAGACACAAGAGTCTCAACTTCCCTGGGGCATTGTCAGACTGAACAAACATAAAGGGTTTAAGGCATCCACCCTTTCATCATCTACATAATACTATACTCTATTAAGACTATTCTAGTCCCTTGGTATCAGGAAGGATACAAGATATTTTTATTACACAAACCTGGTAAATAAAAAAGTGCGGTATCAGACTAGAGCAGCATAACTAAGAAAAAAAATCTCATAAACTGAACAAAGAGTACTTGAAATTTCTGAAGGAAAACAGCAACTGCTAATACACAGGAAAAAAAGGAATCATTCTGTAAACCAACACAAGTGAAGGGAATAGAGATTTTCAAGTGCTGTGAAAGGCTTCTTCACATCACAGTTTTATATCAATACAATCCCACCTCTGGAGGGGTAACCTCTTATTTAATTAATTATATTTCTATGATTATTGCAAAAACATGAACAGCTCACTCACTATGCATCTTATCATAATCTGCCCATTCTGTCACAGTTTACTATCCATTCAAGCATCACAGGAAGGAAAATGTATTATTACAACCATGAATTGTAGGTGGCATTTTGCAAACATCTCTTGTTACCTTCCATTAACAGCCAAATAATACAGTATGTTTAGGTATGCATGTCTCCTTTGGAATTATTTAAATTTCAGCCTTCTGGTATGACCTAAAGCTCTAATAATTTGGACGGGGGAAAGAAAAAAATCAGAGATGATGCATAAAACTGGTACCAGGGCTTATCTTGGACTTACTGACTTTCTAAAATTCAGTATTTCATATAATTTTCAGATATGACATTTCTCTAAAGCTAAGTTTTTTCAAAAATATGCCCAAAACTCAAGGGACTGAAGAACTTTTGTATTTAATTGTATCAGGGCTTTTTTGAAGCTCATGCACATCCACTTTCAGGAAAGCATAGCTGAACTCTGTGAATGCAGTACTTTTAACCTCCTACAAATTTAAAGCCCCACAAAGGAAAAAAAAAAGTTGCAATTACAGTGTATTTTTAAGTTTTCACACAATAAAATAAAATCTAGTTAGAGAATTCCTGGTTTTATATTTAAAAATCCTAATCATTGTAGCTGATTTTTAAGCAGATTTGGAAAGATCTGTTAAAAACATATAGGGAAGAAATTATACCTGAGCACGAGCCTGACATTTCATAGCAGAATAATCTTTCTTTGTATTTTAGGTCATTCACAAGCTCACTGGAAAGATGTCGAATAATGTAGCAGCATGAATGTTTATATCTCTGTGAAAGACACTCACTACTGACTAACACCCCTGCATTTTCTATTACACGATGTCTAATTAAGCCCCATGATGCCACTCTCAAATCTGACAAAGCAGAGATAATTCTTGACATTTTCAAAAACTTGGCTTATGTTCCCCTTCTTTTTACAGTGACACAAGCTGGGGCTTCAAACTGATAATGACATTGCAGCAAGTTTCTGGGTTTTTAATCTTTTTCAAACAGTAGTTTACTCAGAAGGAATGGAATCACACAGACCCTTATTTGCCTTTGCAATGTTCAAGCACAGAACCACGGCAGCCAAAAGACAAAATTTTGCCCTTACTTGTCTCAGTTCAACTCCCACCAAAATCAATTGAAATTATTTTATGCTACCCAGGGAGCGATTGGGTCCATGGCACACAGAGAGAACTGTCACAGCACATACGAGGTGATAGGTCACGTCACTTCAATTGTCCCTATCTTCTTTCAGCACTAGACAAACATCAAGAGACAAACACAAAGCAATAAAATAGCAACAGTAATACTCAGAGACCTGATACTGTCCCTGTCAACTGCTGCTCCTCCAATCCAGCCATAATGCCTCTCTACCACATGTGGTGCCTCACATCTACCTTTCTTGGGCAGCAGCAGGAGGCAGACCGACAATATTTTGAGGCTGTCTTTAATTTAAGACTCATCTCTTTAAAATGAAAACTGCTGTTTAGATAGAAGAATAAGGACAAGGATGAAAAGAGTTCTGCATATGCTTCTGAATTTATGAAAATTAACAGAGAGGAATATGCTATTATTTTCTAAAAAAAAAAAAAAAAAAAAATCTTTATATTGCTTTGTTTGCATAACGTAAAATATACCAATTTCCTCTTCTCTGTCCTGGTAGTATCACTGTGTTCTTATTTATTTCACTCTGTTTGCTGTGACACTAGCCAAAGACTACACAAGACCAGTTTCTCCATTAAAAGGAAAAACAAAAAGAACTGATAAAGACTCACACAATTTTTCCACAAATGTCCTATAATGATTAAGAGCTGGCTTGCAGATCTTAGGGAGAAAAATAACAAAACCCAAATAAAATTACAAAAAGCTATAAAATCTCATTAGTATATGATTTAAGAAATCACAGTTTGCCATTTCATTTCTCTGTCAAAAAGGACTTAATCTCCTGGAGTTAAGACTAATGCAAAAATCATTAATATTTTCAACTGTAAATTCCTGAGACCTGTGTACCAATAGCAAAATGTTTTGCTTTTCCACAGTTTTCTTCTAGATATTGCTTTAATACAGTTTTACGAAAAACATCATTTGTTCAGAGTGTGTCCCAATTCACCCTGCAAACAACAGACAACAAAATCTAATTATTTTCAACCCCAGCCTCTACCCAACTATATCTTTTGAAGGTAGACACTAAATTGGTGGAAAATTACATCTTACATTGGATTTCATGCTTATCACATTTTTCCCCTATCTTTCCTTCTATCTATTTGATTAAATCATTTCACATCTTTCAGAAGTCATAAGTTACAAAGAAAAAGAGAATTCGCCATAGAAAGATTTAATGTGTATAAAGAATATCACCATTACAGTTGTGGACTAGGTCATTTGAGCAGCCAAGCTAAAGAGCACACAGTAATCCAACTTACTCCTGAGCAAAAGTAGACTTTCAACAGACATGATCATCTCTCTTCCAACACAAACTTATAGACTAGAAGACAAAGCTATTTGCAATGAGTTTGTTTGCATTACTTTATCATTCTAAGTACTGTATTATGGTTCTAGTAAAACCAGGTGCTTGGTGGCCATGAAGTAAGAAAAGGCTCCTGATTTAATTAAGTCTTGCAAAATTATCTGATCAGCTATTAAAAACACAGTTCATTGGGATTCCATTTCAATATGGGTTTTTTACTACTTTTACAAAGCCGGATTTGTGTATTTCACTTTTTAAGAAGGAAAAAGGTAAAAAAAGCTCCAAAGGAAAATGTGAAAAATTCCTCTATTTAATGCAAATCAATAAGGTGCTGTAGCTTGGTTTTAGTGTTTCCCCCCTACTTTTATATTGTGTGCCTAACACTCTCACATTTAAACAGTCAAAGACATTCCCTGCAGGACATACACACTGACATGACAGTGACTAACATCATTTTGTAAAGAGACTATGTATATCCTTGATATCAGGTACATTTCAGGCAGTACAACAGCCTAATAACCATCTTGACCAGAACAGGGATATCTATTTGCATATATTTGTTGACTCTGTTAAATTCCCTACTGTAACACAAAGCAAACTACTGTTCTTCACTTTATTTCAAACAGATTGCAGGAACTACTGAAAGTCACCATTCACTAAGGAAAAGGCACACTAGAAGTTTTATAAATATACTAATGTGGCATATTCCTCTTTCACCAAAAGTAACAGTAAGAGTTTCTGTTAAATTGCTGAACATTGGGAAGGGAGACTGTAGTTTTCTTGAGAAATTTAATGGGAACATTTGCATGGCAATGAATGAGATAAATCCAGGAGTGATGCATTTCTATTTATGTGTTATTCAGATCAAATAATTGGCAGAAAAGATATTATTTATGTGAAAGAGATTCAAATGAACTGTTTTCTTGAGTCTTTCTCGACTGAATCCTAACAATGACTAGCTTGATTTGACAGCTTGCCTGTTCTTAGATAAAGCTGGATGACAGTCATCCACAAAAGCATTTGATTAGTTTATCATTACCTGTGTCTATGTTTAGCAGATGTTTCTGAAGTACTTTCCCTCAGCACCCAGTGATATTTGTCACCATATAATGTGAAGCGTGGAACTCTGTTGTTCAAGTTACTCCTAAGTTCTTTCAACATTTTTCAGTAATTTCTTTCACCACTGAATGTAAGTTTAGATCATCTGTAAAGTACAATGTTTGGGTTGATTTTTAAAATAGAGGGAACTCTGGGAATATCTGGAAAAGTAAGTTGCAATAAATTAATATTAGGTAGTAGAGTTGAAGAGAGGGGGCTGAGAAAATAGCAGTAAACCAGGATGTTAAACCCTGTCCCTGAAGGAGAGGGTAATTCGGATTCTTGTTACTAGATCCCTTGGGGAGATTGGAGGGAAATGACACTGGATAATTGGTGTTTATAAATATTTGTATATATGTAGGTCTTATTTTAGAATATTTTTTTTGCAATGGAAAAGAGGTATGGTTATTTCTGTAGAAATATAAAAGAATAAAAATATCAGTTAAATAATATAAGAAAAAGAAGGAAAGAGAAAGAAAGGAGAAAAGTAAATAGTGGACAGGAAAAATACCACCAGCTGTGAATGCAGTGACAAGACTTGATTGTTGCAATTCTGATGTCTATTGCTTGAAGTGATGATTGCAGCCCTGATCAGTCCTGGGTGGGGGAAAGCCCGTGAAACACAAAGTTCAGTGGTTTAATACACACTGAGATTCAGGTGGGAATGCCCAGACATCTCCCCTGAGGAGCGGTTGTTTTTACAGTGTCTGATGCAACCCTGTGGGGCTCTTCAGGGGTCTTTGATGGTTTATGACACCTTCTAAGACATGACAGCTGCCTCTCACGTCAGCCTCTCACGTTGAGCAGTTATGTTCCATGAGAAAGGATGAAAACCCTCAGGCCTATGAGGGAATTTCCCAATACCTTCCCTGGGGGGAGTTTTACAGCTGAGCCAGTTCTGTAAGGGAGGACACTGCATGATAAAAAACACTATCCCACCTCGCAGGATCAGCTGCTTATTGGTCCCTTCCCTCACCTGGCTCAAAACCCAGATCATGCTAAATAAAGGTTGTATTTTCCTGGGCATCATCTGGTGCTCATGCCCTCTGCACCTGGGCTATTACCTTGCACATCATGACCAAAACACTCAGTTTTTGCAAATGGCCAATTGGCTAAGCCATTAACCATTAACATTTCAGTCTCTCATACAGTGTTTTCAAAAGATCCCTATGTGCATCACTCATACATTAGTCCCAATGGACTATGACTACCCAGCAATCATAGCATATGTTTCATCATATTGTATCCTAAACCTGAAGGACAATACCATGGTGATAATGAAAATATTGCAGTGTCACCACAAAAAGTACATTTGCAAAAAGAAACATTAAGCAGGCAGTAGTAAGAGCTTCAAAAGACAGAATAAGCATTGCTTCACCAATTAAATAAGAAACCACAGCATGATTTTGGAATAAACTCTTGCAAATCACTATTACTTTATAAAGTAACTTAAAACTCAAGTGTAGCCCCACAAAACCACCAACACACTTGGATTTCTGTTTGTGAAGCTGTCTGTTTTGTGATGGACAGCTGATGCTTCATTTCTTCTCATTTATGGAAGGCTAACCTGGAAGGAGTTAGTTCGAGATGATAGAACTTTTCATTGAAGATTGTTTTTTTCAAACTTTTATCTCATTAAAATTTTGGGGTAGGTTAACTAGTTAATCTTGAAAGTCTGGTAGTGTATTACCAGACATTACCACAGGTGACTTCCAAGAAAAGAAGGAATGATATTAGTTTTTCTGTGATATGAGGTAACATTCGTCTAGAAAAGTTAGTGTTCTATCCTGTATCTCCTAAATAATACATTTACAAGTTTTAATCTGTATGACAGTTCATTTAGGTTAAGCAAAGGTACTGTTATTATAGAGCCCCTTTATTTCCTTCAAACAAAATTAATATTTAAGATTTTTTTTATATCAGCACTACTAAAAAAAAAAAAAGATGTGCACGCTCATCCTAATGAGAAAAATACAATGTTTTTACTAAGGGCAACAATGTACATATATGAACATAAATAGCATGGGTGTATATTCTATTATTAGATTTTTATCTACTTGTAAAATATTATTTGTTGTTATATTTTTCTAATCCCAACCGCTTAATGCAGACTGGGTGACAATATTCTGAAGTTAAAGAGAAAGAGCAGAAGAAAAATGTGGAGCCACAGCATCCCTTTGCTTGCTCAACTTCTGCTAGAAAAGTCCATTTCAGCAGTTGCTTCTCTTAAGTCCTAGAAACAATTTATTGAGGTTGGAACCGATGTATTGCCAGGGGATTACAATACCTTCCTACCAGAGAACTTGACTTAAAATAAAAACCAAATCAAATCACTAAACCTTTCAATGAAATTGCAGTTTCTCTTTTAGCACTTGCAAATTTTCTAAACAAAGGTAATCCAAATGTAGAAGCCACAGGGACTGGAATCTTCCTTTGGGACATCTGCATGGACCATGCAATGTCACCCTCAGACTACTCCCAGCTTCCTCCTTCACTGATTCTTGACCTGTCACAACCACCTGGCAGGCCAGGAGAAGGGTCTCTTGAGTCAGACCCAGACAAAAGACAGTGGAAACACATCATTTAGACACTACCTAGTATCTAAATAATGCCCTAAAGCACTTGACTGTGCTTAACATTTTTACTGAAAACCATTTTTGTTTTGTTGAAAGAGTCAGAAAATGTCATGATGAGTATTTTCAGTTTGATATACAGAAAAAACGTATTAGCATCAATCTAAGTGAAAAGAGATTTCAGCTAATGATATGCAACTTTGGTTCTAATTTTAAAACAAGTTTTCCTTGAGCTATTCTGTATTCAGCTAATTTTAAAATAATTTATTGACAAGCAATTCTCTTAAAATACGAGTGATAAATATGAGTAGATCATCTGTGATATCACTTACATAAAGTCCAGCGTATCCTCGGCTCACTGTGAGGATACATGGATTGAGAACATAAAATAGCTGCAGAGGGAAAGAAACATGCACTTTCCAGTCCCTTGCTGTCACTCTGTTATTACATACAGTGAAGCTGCATAAAAGGTATAGCTATAAGATCCAATTCTTTAATGATTTCTTTCTTAATGAAAAAGCTCTCAAATTTTGTCTGAGGAGAAAGACAGCCGCCTTTACATCTGGGTAATTCCCCTTCACCCTAGCCCCATTTAACTAATTAAATGTTCTTCAGAATTTGAAATCACTGAGTATAACAAAGCTCCTGAGAATCATAAGCAAAGTCAGGAGGACATCTCAAACATAGGAATGGCTAGTGTAGGACAGTCTAGGGAGTACATGATGCTTTCAGTATCATTTTGTACTGTACTTTAGGGCTTTAATAGCCCTTCCAGCAATGTTGCACCAACTGCTAATCGATACCACTTATTTTTCTCACCATAGAAACGAGGTTTAGTTAACCCCTTGAGTACCTTATCCTGAAATAAATAGAGAATATGTTTTTTTATATGGATGAAGAAAGCATCCACTACAGCGAAATTATTCCCGCAACAAAAGTGCTGCTACATTCAAATGCTGGATGGACACACCGTCATTCAAAAAATTACTCTGGCCCATCAGTTTAAGGCCACATTCCCAAAGCATTAACTTAAATAAACAAGCCATAAATTGTATGCTGCTATCATACTAATCCTTGCAAGGAGAAAAGCGGGAAAGGTTGCTACCCTTGGGTGTCTAGCACTCTTTCAGTCACAAGGGTCTTCACAATGAATTTTTTTGTTGAATAAGCAAGACACCCTAACAAAATTAATTTTAAAAATCTGGTGTTTTCATTTTCTTTTTTTTACTAGTTACCTTTTAAAATTTCATTCAGCTCAAACATGACTTAAAACAATAAGGGAACAGCTATTTTACTGCCAATTTATCTTATTAAAAACATTCTAATTTTGCATGGATGTCAAGAGAGAATTTACATTGTAAAAACTTTTCACCACCAAAACTGGGGGGAAAAAACACAAACAAAGCAGAACTCCACACCCCAAAACAACCTTTTGTGCAACACTCCCTCATGCATCTATATATTTTATGACAAATAACTACCAAGGTAAGCAAACATCTCTTTGGGGTTTCTTGTTCAGCTTAATACGAGTTTTTAAACCAAACATCCAAGTAGATTGGTCAAGATTTTTTTTTTTTTTCTGTAACTAGGCAGGCAGACACTAGAATTAGTGAACTATCAAAATATATTAAAGCTCTTAAACAATAGAGTGAAAGTTATTTCCAAGTAGCTAATATAAAGGCAACAACAACAAAAAAAAAGTGTATTGAAAATAAAAAGTACCAGGTAAACAGCTATTTGGCAGCCTTATGGTGCTACACATTCTCAGCATCCCTGTTGTAATGCAAATCTAGATTCTCCTGAAGTACATACAAATTTCTGCTAAGATTACAATGTTTTGTGTTTGTCTGTCTATCTATCTGTAAGTATGCACAAAACGTTAAATTCTTAAACACCTGGAAAGTTCTGCATACATTTATTCAGTACAATACACCATCAAATCAGAATAAATTAGAACACAAAATAGTTTAATTTGATTGAAGAAGAAAGTAGTGAGTCTTCAAAACAAAGAAGTTGCTCGCATAGCAGTTCACAAAGAGGACAATTCTAATAGATCTGAGAGACTGAGAAAAAATAGTCAATACTGTTGAATATACTTCAGCAATGGATCTATCAATAGTGTAAGTAATTGGCTTTACATTGCTTTGTATAAGCTACCTAAGCTAATCCATCATTTAAGTGGTCATTTTAAAAAGTCAAGCTGTCTAATAATCATGCAGAATTATGCAATTGCTCAGAATACAGTGCAATATTCAGTCACTCTCAGCCAACATATGGAAATATCTGAAACATTTTTTTCAAACCAATTTAACCAAAAGCAGAGGAACAGAGGTTCTAATAAGCCATTGCCCTCTGGACCTGCCAGTGTTCTCCTGCATAAGCTTGAACCACTGTTTCCTTCACTAATCTTTGTCGGCTTTCCCAACAAAAGGGCCCACATTATCACTATTGTTTGTCATATCCTCTGACTCATTGGAGCCTATAAGCTGTTGCAATGAGTTGTATTTCAAAACCATGTGAAACTTTGTTCCAGGCATTCTAGGAAAGTTTTCCCAAGAAGCATGACTTTTTTCATATGGTAGAAGGAATGTAATCTGTACCTGCTTGACAGGAATGCTTTGCCAAAAAAGAAAATTAAGAACTGATGACAAGAAGAGGTGAATCTTGCTGGATGTTGTTAGCAAAACTTCCTAAGGATTTTTTCTTTCTTAATGTTTTAATTTCTCCACTGTTTTTTCCAGGCTGTACTAGAAGGAAAACAGAACAATGGACTAGGAATACGACTGGATTTTTGAAACACAGAAAATAATAATAATGCTAACAGAAGATGGAAATTCCGTTCAGACCCAGTAACATAAAACATAATTCGCAAAAAAGAAAAAGCACAAAAGGCCTAACCAAATTTCACAACACCCTTTGTCTTTGCCTTCATCACTATAATCATCCATTGCTTTACTAAAGTACAGTCTTAACTCTGACGCCATATCAAAAAAAACCCCAAAAAGATGATATATACCTAAAAATGTGATGCAGTCCTGTATTTGAGAATACAGAAGTACTTGCAACTATCAACAAATATGGGCAGTTTCTCTTTCAATCCTTACTTGTCTCTAATGGGAAGGACAGCCAGCACCTGAAGCTTCCTTTTGGTATACTTTTCCTGTGTTCAATCTTATGTGATGACTAATCCTTGTAACTTCTTCCATGGCTTGCAGTTTAATTATCATGCTGGCACTACTACCCTCTAACTAAAGTACCTATACTTCCCCTTTTCACCATTAATATTAAAATCCTGGTGATATTTACAATAGACATTTTATGACTACCTGCATAATTTATTTCTTTTATTTAAAAAGGTACTGAGCAGTGCTGAGTAGGAGTGTGGAGGAAAGGAAACAAAGGATTATTTCTCCAAGGAAAAGTTCTTAATCCAAAACTTGAGGCTGAGGGATAAATGGATACAAACTGAAGGCAACTCAGTGAAAGCTCTTGCCTGCTCAGCATATCATTACACATCTATCTGTATCAGAAACACAGATGTTGAGAGGAAATCAAAAACATACCAACATCAAAATCTGGTAGGATTTTACACTAGGAAAATGAGTATTTGGAATCTGTAGATAACTTTAAAAAATATTTTATGTGAGATTTAAAGGCTCAACTTTTTTTCTGAAGATAAAACATAATATATTGAAAGACCTTTTCCTCTGGAAAAAAAGTAGTTCTTTTTAGGTGGTTTACTGAATTAATCTCTCCAGAGTATTCTGAACATCTATTGTAAATTGAAATTTCTAGAAAGATTTGTTAACATAGCAGAGGGAATGGGAGAAAATTCCAATGAGACAAAAAGCTTCCATCTGGATTTCATTAAATAGTCATTTTCTCATAATTTACTCTATCATTTTAAGGCATAAAAGTCACTAGATGCATTATTGCATAATGATAAATCTCACGGATTATATAAAAAATGTGGTTTCATTCAAGCATTTATTCTCTAGTTGCATTGGCTAATATTTCCTAAGTTAATTATCTGATCAAAAACAATAAAAAAAAGCTGTTCTCTAATGGTGTTCTGCCTTGGATCTGTCAGAAATTTCACCATAGTTTGAACCAATCATTGATCTAAAAGCTAATACTCTCTAAAATGCAAGTGACCATAATTTTAGATACTTTTCTATAGAAAATTAGAATATGTTATCCACCCACAAACAAATACGTAGTATGTGTTGAAAGACAATCTTTTTCCCTTTAAGGAGTTATGAAAAATAAATTTAAGTAAGTATCTAAAATTATAATTATTACTCAATTTTGCTGATATTTATTAGAACTTTAGGATCACAGCTCTAATCTGATAAAATAAACGCAACAGGCAGGCCGGTTTTTTTGCTGGTTTTTTTTTTTT
>VZRR01000845.1:206224-300214 GCA_013398015.1 Oreocharis arfaki
TTTTTTTTTTTTTTTTTTTTTGCTTTAATTGAGACTAAACGAAAAATTAAGGCACTGCATCTTGTATTGTTAGCCAAAATATTATCCTATTACATCAAATTTCTTAGAGAAATAAAAGAATTCAAAATAATTTGTACTTCTGTGTCTTGTCCCTATTCCAGATCACCATCTCCGCATGGCAAGATAGTCATGACTGAATTGCTCAACCACCTTCCAATTCCTGAAGCTTGGATGCCACAAACTTGAGAGGGCGTTCTTTACAAAGCAGTGATTACTGCCACAATTTTTTATTTGTGAGCCTCTCTGCACCCTAGGTTTGTCTCACTTTTCAGTCCTTGCACAGCAGCATCCAGTATTGAATTACACTGTTATTAATTCCTTGCATGATTCTCTTATTCTTCCTTTGGTTTTTACAGAGCACCAATATGGATACAGAGAGGTTAATCAGGGAGCAGAAAGGATCTAGAACTTAAACAGCGCCATCAGAGGTATAAGCAGTGAGTGTCAGCATCTAGCTCTGGAATCCTTGCTTCCATTACAGTGACTAAAGGAAGGAAGGAAGGAAGGAAGGAAGGAAGGAAGGAAGGAAGGAAGGAAGGAAGGAAGGAAGGAAGGAAGGAAAGAAGGAAGGAAGGAAGGAAGGAAGGAAAGAGTTTAAAGCTGCTCATAAAATAAGAGATGAAAGAAAAGTTCTCTGTGAGAGAATTACATGGCACTTTGATCATGGGCTACAGCATTCATATGGAGAGAAGATTTCCCAAAGAATTCAGGCTGTACTTAACAGAAGTTATGGTCTGGAAGCAGAAACAATACTGTTGCAATTTATGAGTGTTATATATTGCAACTATTATAGAAGTGGAAGCTTATTGCAGTGCTGCAAATCAACAGGTCTCTCCCTCTCTCGACTGCGAAGATAAATATTAGGGTAGAGGTTACCTATGGAGATACCAAGCTATAAATTAACCCATCTTTGCAGTCTGGCATTGAAGAATTTTATAATTTCCCTGAAGTATTTAGGAAGGAATATTTGTATTCTAATAAAGGGTAGATGGAAAAAAAATGCTGTTAGTAAGGGGTGAATTGAGCACTTAACACTTGTTTCAGTTTACAGGTCGATTTTAATTTTGTGTTAGAGATTACAGAGAAATCTGTCAATAAGACAATGGTTCAGAAAACACTTAATGGCAGTAGAAAAGCAACTCTTAGCATCTAATGGAAAAGTTCCCATGTAAATTATAAAATTTTGTTCAAACAGACTATCTAGATGTTAATATTCTGAGAGGCACCAAATCTCTGGCTGTTTTGAACTTCTAGATATTTTACAGAAAAGACAATTCCAGGTGAACAGAACAGCTACATAAGATCAGATATTTAATCACAAAAGTACAAGTCTTTTCACAAAAAAACCCAACAGAAGTACTTGGAATTAATGTAACTTTATAATACTTTCTGTATCACTATAAAATCACCTTCACCAAAGCAGGTCTCATAAGGCATTGCCAATATATAAACACTCACAAAACCAGCTGCTTAGTAGTTTTATCTCTGTCCCTGTTCTGCACCCTCTGAGTTTTGAGAACCACTTCCGAGCACAGACAGAAACCTCTCACCACCACCACTAAGCATCCTGTCACTCACATTCCCTTTGTGTGCCCCCCAGCAAGAGGACAGGAGTAGTAATGGTCTCTTCTAATTCCCCGTGAGTAATTGTTCCCAAATAAATTAACTGCAGTGCACATTACTAGATTTCTTAAACAAAGCAGGCACTTAGTATCTACTGGTGCCTCAAGACAGGAACTGTAGAGAAAGCAAAATATGGGATCAAATCAGAAGTCATTAGGATTTTCCCAATTCTGCATACATCTTTTGTATTTTTTGCCATACCTCAAGAACGCAATCCTCTAAACTACTATTCAAATACTCTGAAAATTATGGAACATTTAAAATCCAGGGACTTAATCAAAATACATTCGTGCTGTAATTTAGAGAGAAGACAGCAGGAGGAATGATACGACAACACAAAGTGTGATACAAACTCCAGAAAGGGATAATTTTGGAAGGGGTCACACCGGTGGAGACGCCTAGCAAGCCAATATTAAAATCCCGAGAAGAAAGGCACTCAGAAGATGATGGATGCACAAACAGTAAATGGTTTACAGAACACTAGTCATACAAGAAAAGTCTGATAGCCTTCTGGTCAAAAATGTAGGATCTTAAAGGAACCTAATCCAATAAAATATAACATAAGCTTTCAAGTTTATTTCCTAAAAACATATTTAAATCCAGAATTCTATTGAAATATAAATTTCTTATGAGATTATTGTATTTTAAAAGTCCTAAAACTTTTAAAGTAAATATCCATATTTATCAAATACTTATTTGAATAGCTATAATTATTCCCTCTTTGAAAAGATTGATAACTGCATATGAAAACCTTATTTAGGTAGCATTTTCTTCACAGATTCTGATAATTTCCTTTGTATCTTCTCCTGAAAATAATATGAATTTCCATGAGTATGGTTCTATTCAGTGTAATATCAGATTACAAAATTTATTAGTATTACCATTGTATTTGAAATCATTGTTAAGACATAGTCAGTTTGCTTAAAGACCAAAATAAGAACCAAACAATAAAGCTGATGACAGTTGAGGAAATAAACCTTAATTCCAAATGTCTATTTTTCTCCAAATATCCCTAATGTAGCTTTTTCTTCCTAAGAAAAGAAAGAAAAATATTAGTATATGTCACCTCTTTCTAAAACACAGGGAAGTGGAGGTAGCAAACTTAGAGAAAATGTACAAGACGCAAACAGAAATGCAGTATTTTTACAGAACTTGAGAAAGAGGTAGAGCAGATTTATAAAGGTGAATTTATAATCTATATCTGGAGATTTACTGTCATGCACTTTCTAGCAAGTTTCATAGCTTCCAAGTAACCAAACTACGTGTTTTGATATGCTGCAGGAATAAACCTATTACCAAGGCAACAAAACACAACACAGTGTTTGCTCTACTTTGTCTATTAAACTTAAGCATTTGCTTAAAAAAAAATCACATTTACCAACCTATTATGAGACTTGTATTTTAAAAAGGATATTTTCTTTCCCGACTCTTGAAATTATTCTGGCTTCAGTGCACATATAATTATGTTTGTATAAATGAAAACTATTGAGCTGTATGCTCAGGGAAAAATGCAACAACTTAAACACAGTATGAGATTTTTAAAAAGTAAGTGCTTACAGAATATCGATAAATAGAAAGCTCTTCCATTCAAGCAAAGAACACAGCAATATCTGGTTAAACTGAATTGCTTGCATAATTCTCTTAATTAGTAGAAAGCCACTAAAAAACCTTTGGTTCTGGTCCTAATGTTTTTACTTACATAAAACCAATGTAGTTCATAAATAAAAGCATTTATTTAATAGATAGTATTCACAATATAATTTTTCGGCCTTCATGCCGATTTAATCCATTAAAAAGTAGCAGAGATGGTCACCATCTCTGTTATTTAATGAATGCTTTAGTTGATTATACATCATTACTGCTTAATATAAGTGGCAGCAGGTCTGAAATTGTCCTCTACCAATTTCAGTATCACAGGACATTGCAGGATAGGTAAAAACCATGAAACTTTCAGGTGAAACAGAACGTGGAAATGAAAACCAAAAGCACTTGAGCAGTTATTAGTGTGAATTTATGGACCTAGAAGATGATGGTTTGCTTGGTTTTAATGAAATTTGGTCACAATACAGTTGGATATGCTTGGCACAATCCCCCTTACAGTCTTCCTTCTCTGACAGATGCTCCTTGAGCTTATTCTGCTAACCAGCCATTTGCAAGCTGAAGCTGTTGCTTGTCGAGATGCCTGAAGACAATTTCTCATGAGTCAATCTTAGCAATGGCAATGACACAATTTTAATTTTAATGACACACATTCTTGATTTATGAAGTGCATGACTGAGGCTTGTCATTGGTATTCAAGTTAAGGGATAACAGCAGGAATTTTCCTCCAATCAGAAGCACCTGAATTCCTCAGGATTTAAAGCTGTGGTTTAGTTGGCAGAGACTGGAGGAGGGAACACAGTTGCATTGAGCCACTAGTCTTCCTAGCTGAATTAAAATGAAGCTATAGTAATTGCATTGAGAGATACTGCACGGGAAAAGTGCATATGTAATTGCCTTCTACTGTTGTGGTTCTCCTTTTTTACAATATACTGGTTTAACAGAAGGCCCACAGACTCATGTCATTTGTCAAAGTACAGTAAACAGAGGCTCTTAACAACTTCACTATTTTAATAACACATTTCAACAATCCCTCTTTGCAGCAGTTAAAGAGCTTCACTTGCCAAACTGAAGGTGAGGGTGAACAGCTGACAGAGCAATAGGAACTGAGAAAGAATGAACATTTTCCACGTTGTTTGCTGAGTTGCTAAAAATATATTAATAGAAGAGGTGTTACCTTAACTGCTCCCCTTCTCTCTGCAGAGGGAAATTGCACTGCTACTGATAATTCATACTAATGTTAAGCCATCATAAAACTGTTTTTAAAAAATCAATTACAATCCATAGCAGAAAATGCACTGGTGTGACAAAAAATGTTATCTGTAGAGAGCAATTTACCCAGTCTGCCTGGGAAGGTATTTCCAACAATTGTTAAAGAACAATAAACAGTAAGTACGTAAAAAATGTGCCATTGTTTATTTTTTAAAGTATTAGTGGTAATCAAAACTAAATTTCCAGTCCTTTTAGATTAACTAGGGGATTAGAAAAGGATTCTTCTTTCAGATAGCTGAACTGATACACACAACTATAGTCGCAGTCCCCTGAGGTCATTATATAAAAAACTACTAATGGGACAATCCCTTTTACTAGCCTTGGGTGTTTCCATTCCATTCTGCATGGTTGAAACCACACTAAAACTGAGAAATAATCTGTTTTGTTTTGGAGCCATAATTACATATTGACAGGTTAAACTGAAAGACCTAAATCAAGGGGATTTGGGTTATTATGTGAGCATTCTCATGGGACAAACCTAAAGGGACCTCAATTATTTTGCTGCAGCCTAATTCCTTTTCAATTTTACCATCCTGAGTGGCATTAAATACTTGGTGAAAAGGAACTACTGAAATAAAAAAATGCAAGGCAAATGTGGTATGGTTGTCAGAAAGAGATGCCTTGTAAAATTAAAAGAATAATAGCTAAGCTTTACAAAGAAAATGTTCAAGGAAAAACTTTTTATTATTACAAAATATCTCCTTTTGCTTCTTAATTATTCCTCTTTGTTTAGGTTTTTTTCCCGTCTTAAATGGCTTTGATTTTGTCTCTAAAGCCTTACCAAAAATGTTTGAGAAAGATCTAATTTACTGAACAATTGTCGTTGTAAAATTATTGGTCAGAGCATTTTCCAATCATCCACTAGTTGATAAAATGGAGTTTATGAATAACATATAGCGAAGAATTCAATTTTTTTTTTTTCTATAAGCTCATAAGATGGCAAAATTGAAATACGTTTTACAGGCAAAAATATAAGAGTACATGTTCAGGAATAACTAAAATATTCCATCATGGGAAATTGTGAACCCACTCTTTATGAGCTAATTTTTAGATTTCAAATTATGCATATCCTCCCTGTGTTCATACTGCATTTCGTCTTTACCTATATCTGCGTTTAATTTCAAGAACATATCTACAAAGAACAAATTAACGCCATGTGTTGGTCAAACAAATCTTGGTTTGTGGGGGCAGGTGAAAAAGAAAAAAAAAAAAGGCTGTTTGAAACTTCTGTGTCCGGCACAGAGCCAATTGCTGAAGGCTCTGACATCGGGCAGGTTACTTGCCCAATTAGACAAGCTGGTGACGCCTCTGTGACGACACATTTAAGAAAGGCAAAACCATGAGAAGTTCTCTTTCTTGCTCCCCTCTGAGGGGTGGTGAGGGGGCCCCCTTCCCGGAGAGGGCTGCTGGGCCCTTCATGGAGGGGCGGCCGGGGGCCACACGGCTGGGCCCCTCCTGAGGCTGGGACCGCGCAGCTGGGCCCCTCCTGAGGCCGGAGCCTCACGTGCAGTGCTGGCAGGCACCACGTGGCCAGTAGCAAAAGACGTGGCGAGCAATTCCCCAATTCGCAGCCTGGACGAGATCAACCTCTCAACTGCAACTTACAGACACCAACTTTCTTCCAAGTTAGAAAAAAAGGAAAAGTGAGAGGAACACCAACTGGCGGCATCGAGGTCAGTGAAAAAAAGGAAAGGGAGAAGGTGCTCCAAGCGCCGGAGCTGAGATTCTCCTGCAAGCCGTGGTGAGGACTATAATACAACAAACTCACGCTGAAGAAGAGTACTCATGCTGAAGAAGAAGAGTGCTCACGCTGGACCGTGTGCATACTGAAAAGCTGTAATCAAGTGAGGAACTCAAACAGAGAGAGGTGACCCTTGCTTTTAGAGATGGAAAAAGAGAGCCTTCACTTCCAAACTAGAACAGCTCATCCTTAAAAGACTAAAGCCCATGAACTAAAATGACCTATGCTAGGCAGTAGTGGGAAGACTGCTTGACCCGTGGGAGGGATTTGACACTGCAGCAGGTTCGGTGGGGGCTGTTGCTTGTGGAAGTTAAAACCATGCTAGAAAATTCACAGAGAACTATCTTGCATGGGAAGGATCCCATGGCACAGCAAAAGAAACTCTTTTCCTTAAACATACTGAAGAGAGACTTTTAAAGGGCGAGATACTGACTGAAGCCCCATGTTTTGTTTCGTTGTGCAGTTAGTAGAAAGAGGGAGAGACTGGGGAAGAAAGGTGTTCTGAAAGTTCGCTGTGGTTCTCATTACCCTTTTTACTTTTAATTCTGTCAATAATAAATCTTCTTTATACTGTTTTAAGTTCTGAACCTGTTTTGCCTAAAGGTTTTTTTTTCAATAATCCTTATCTGAACTCATGAAAGTGATTTCCCCTCCTCTGCTTAGCTATAGCAGAGGAAAATGAGTGAATAGTTTTTCGCAGGTGCCTGGTCCTTAACCAGCGTCAAACTATGACATGCTATCTATATTACACATATTACCTACATGATTAAAAAAAACCTGCTACCAATACTTTGACTTAAATTTCTAAGGAAAAAGCCAAAGGAAATTATCAAATATAACAGATTCATCAAAAGAAAATAAAATAGAAAAAATATATAGCTATTTAAGTACTTACAAAGTGCAACAAGAATCTTTAGCTCTCTGAGAAAAAGAGAAAACTTCAATGGAAACTTGCTGTTACATGAAGAATATGCGGAAGTACAGAAAGAACTTGGTGAATTTGCATCTAACCATATGAATACCATAAAAGTTTATATGTTTGCATCATTTTTTCTTCTGCAACTAAATCTCACTAAGGAGAGAGCACTGCTGTTGGGATTGGTTTTACTGAACTCCTATTGAATTTACTTTACAAGCATAAAAGTATATTGCCCATAGTATGAAAATTCAATGCAACTACGTTTTTAAGGTTAACTTTAATTCTTGCTTGAAGGTTACGTTTGGCTATGTGGGAATATAAAATTCCTGTACAGATGTTTCACTGGCTTGGGTCCCCCAATACCTATAAATGGAACACGTCAGGTGCGGTGTGTCATAGCTCATGTCTGCACTTTGATTGCTTGTAGAGCTCCATAGCAACCGAAATAGAAGCAACCTGTTCTAGCAACAGGAGATTGCTTTCATATTTTACTAAGATTGGGTGTTCCGCTTGAGTTGCATAGTAGTGGATGACTTACTGGTTTAAAAAAAATAAAAATGTTTACAGAGTAAAAGTTCTGCCTCTTTATAAACTTGGATTTATGAAGTTCAGCAAACTTTGCTGATTCCCAGTAAGGTATCTAACTCACAGTCATTAATCAAAAGATTATATGATAGCACATTAAATTAACAAGATTTAGGGATCAAATTTAAGTGAAACAGGAAGAGTGAGCATGAATCTAAACCAGAGAAGGGGAACATAGAAAACAAACAAAAAACTAAAATGAAACAAACAAAGAAACAAAACACCCAAACAACCCCCCCCAAACCAAAACAAAACAGAAAAACAAACCAAAGAGAAACAAAATTACACAACTATAATGTGATGGTATAATAATTCTGACCTTTCCCAAGGGAAACTATGCAAAATCAAGAGGAACAAAAAAAAACATTAAGAATTTCCACATGGCAATTTTATGAAATTCCTTAATTAGACTGCAGTTTGATGACTAAACCCTCTTCTCTCCCCAGCTGTAAATAGCAAAAACAGGGTGTTGGATGATTTTGAGTTCTATTTCTGACCTTCTTGGCAGGCTTCTACACTGCAAAGCTTTCTTCTATCCTAAAAGAGATATTTACAAAGGGAATAGTGAACATCCATGGTTTCTTTCACCCTCACTGTTCCTCTTCACCGTAGTGAAGCCCACAGAGGAGTTTGGTGTGTTTAGAACTGATACAGTCAAAACATCCAAAAAAATGTCTCAATTCTGTTTACCCAAAGTATTTAATGTGTGACTACCTAATAAATCATTGCCTCCCTGCAGATGGAAGGCTAGAGAGGACAGTCATTCCCCAAGCAGTACCTGGATGCCATACACACAGGACACTTATTCTGGTCCACTCATGCCTGCTATGCCTCATAACCAGCTGTGTGCCTTTAAGAGCTACACAACCATATCTTGAAAGCTGAAGAGTGCTTTGCAGTTTTCTCCCTATTGTGCTCTTGGTTCTTATTCTTGATTCAGAATCATTCCTCTTCTGTCTGCATCCTTGAAACCTTGATTCCTTTATCACTCTCTTCAGTGCACAAAATCTGCCCACAGGTTGTTTTTAGACCAAGACTAATAACTAGGCTTTCCCATACATCTGTCATGAAACTATGGAACTGCTGTCATTGGGCTGTCCCATCTATGTTCCATGAAGGTGCGCTATAAAGAAATCTTTTTTCAAAGTTGCTGCATCTTTTCTGTACTCAGAGAAGATTGCACTGGTTGTCCCTATTTGTTACCTTGTTGAAAGCATTTGTTCTCTACTATACATGGCCAGTTCCTGACATTCTTCCTCTCTACTCTGCTTTCCAGATTTCCACACATAGTGAAAAATGGTAGCCCAGGAAAATACCTTAGAAGCAGGAATAGGAGAGGCTGATACTTCTCTTACAGCTTTTCTTTATACACTATATCATTATGGCTATAATGTGTCCACCAGTCAGCACACATGAGGCACAGGCAGTTTCCTGTGGTAGGACAAGACTCCAGCATCCCACATATTTCAGGGGAATCTTTCACTATTCATCTGCAATGAATTTTGCATTCCTTCCTCAAAGCAATTCTGCGTGCAATCTCCTACACTCTTGCGTGATGCTCCATTTAATAGGTTATTATGTAAAATCAAGCATATCTTATTTTCATTCTCCAGGATTATTAATGCCTCAGCTACAAATTCAGGTCCACAGAAGCTATTTACATTAAATCCTAGAACTGCATTTTTAATTGTGAATCACAGCCTAAATGTGGAAATGTAATCCGAATCACAAATGGACAATTAAGTTTACTGATACACACTTTGTTCTGACCATTTCTAACTCCTGATCTTAGACTATTTTTCCTCAGTATAATGCCTCCTTGAATACTGTTCTTTTGTAGTGAGAGCTACATGAAGAGTGCAGGAAATTATTTTCTAAATTTTCTGCTTCCTGGGATTAGGTACATGCCTCACCTGTCTCTTAATTCCTCAGCAAGGTATCAGATATGTTAACTAATGGTTAGACATATCAAGAAAATTATGATATACAAAATAAGAGGAGTAACAGAGCTTGGGAACACTAATGGGTGTCTACATCAAAACCTGGGAAAACTGGACTGTAAACGGCATAATCATGTACTCTCACATCAAATATAAGAGCTTAAATTCTCTTTCTTTCTTCATAAATCAAGTACCTAAAAACTGATTTCAATGTAACTGTTCAAAAAGATGTAGTGCCTGATTTTGGTACACATGCTCTATGCTTTAAACTCTATTCATAAGAATAACATCTTGATTCAAAACATGAATCATGTGAAACTCTTAAATTGGGAGTTTCATTTTGCTGTTAATGAGCATGTCCAACTCCAGAGAACTTCAATATTGTAAATGAGGACAAAATGTATCCCTTAAATAATTAATTGCAAGTAACATTCATAATAAATACTGTAATTTTAAGTTTGCTCTACAGCTATTCCTTGTCAATCAATATCATACTTGCTTGGAAGAAACAGATATTATGTTATTATTAATAACAATGTCTTGATACTGCTATTCTTTACATTGAATACTCCCAGTTTAACAAAATCCCATTACAGGCAATAGCTTCAATTGGTTTTAGCAGGCATTTTTATTCAAACTCTGAATAGACAGGGCAAAAATCTCTCACGCTGATACAGAGATACTGCAATCAGGACAATTTATTCTGGGTTTAATGTAAACTTTTGACTGAAGCACAAATCTTCCACAGGATTTCAGCATGCAAATCTATGGTTTTAAATTAGGCAGAAATCATTTTAAGTGATGTCTCCTCTTAACATCAGGGGAGTGCTTACCTCTCTCACTTTACTTTGTACATGGCAGGCCTCCAAAACTCCTACTGCTAAATCTGAATTAAGTAGCCTTAATATGTACGATATTTAACATTTTCAGAAGCTGTGCATTAAATCTGTAACCTAAAACTTCTAGTTAAGGAATGAACCCAACACTTCAGGACTTTACATGTATTTCTTTATCTTTAATTCCTCTTGCCAAGTGTATGTTTCAGTCCAAACTATATAAAAGTTCACATCACCTGAATCTGTTTCTTCAAGATTAGTGGAGTAACATCTTAGTCTGAAACTGATCTTTTTCTCTCACAGTGTTTTAGCCCCTGAACTCTAAGGCTTGTATTAAATATGAAGTAGGTATAATGAGTTTTAATTTTTAAAGACATTAAATACCCTGAACAAGATGGTTAAGAATTGTAGAGCAACTTTGTCACTAAAAAGAGCCTGGCAAATCCAGTAAAGTACCACATTAGTTTTCTATATGCATGATTATATATATTTGCTGCGCTATCAGTTTCTGAAAATGTGTTCATTCCTTGAAGATGAATTTCTTCAGAACAATGTCAGATGAAGTATGAGTGAACAAAGCAATTTTTTTTAAAATTCAATTTTTCACATTTCTTAACATGAATTTACATCCATTTCTACAGCATTAGCTGGCAAACAAAATTACATGAACTAAACCTGTCAATAACAACTACCAATAATAAAGTGTTTATTTAAGCAGAGAAGGTATCAAGATATGTGTAGATGTACCTCATCTGCAAAAACTGGCAATTTGTGGTAATCTGGGTCACAGTCCAGCACTTTATCTCCTTTACTCATAACCTCCATCAGGCCTGATGCTTTCCCTTTTGACATTACTAAGTGTCTGACAGACCTGAAACTATGATATCAGTGCTTTACAATAGCTCATACTTCAGTTGGCACATCAGTGTAATTCTGTTTCTGTTGGTATCTCTCTTTTTGTCAAATAGTGCTATCACTGGAGAAAAAAATAATGGGACACAATACTTGGTGTGTATAGACACATACCTATGAAAGCCTTCACAAAGTAAATGGTAATCTCAGAAACTGTACCTAAAATTGTGTGTATAATCTGGTCTAAAGTACCTGTTATTTGTACAAGTGGACCAAAGACAAAACAACAAATAGGAAGAACTTTCTATTCTGCTTTAGACTAAAAATGATGGAGAAAGGGAGAGAAGTTAAGTGGACTGATGACATCTTCCATCCCATGGATCATTTAAAGAGATCAAACATATCCCAGGACACTATAAAGGGGACCAAAACTACATTTTTAGTAGGGTCCAAAGTAAGGATGCTAAATATTATAAATAAATGAATAAATGAATAAATAAATAAATATCCCTGTGTACAGAAACAGCAGGATAAGTAAGACCTTGTAATCTGTGGGCTGCAAGGCTGTTAGTGTCACTTCAAAGGAAACTGAAAGGCCATATTGTTGTCAACTCTCCTATAAATAATCAACCTTTGATTGTAGTAGTGTGGTGGGTTGACCTTGGCTGGTCACCAGGTACCCACCAAGCCACTCTATCACTCCCCCTCCTCAACAGAACAGAGAGAAAATGTACAATGGAAAGCTCATGGGTCAAGGTAAGGACAGGAAGACTACTTACCAATTACCATCACAGGCAAAGCAGACTCAAATTATGGAAATTAATTTAATTTACTGCCATTTAAACATAGTAGGGTAATTACAAGTAAAAACAAATCTAAAACCACCTTCCCTCCCCCTCTGTCTTCTTCTCAGGCTCAGCTTCACCCCCTATTTTCCCTACCTCCTCCCCTCCAGCAGTGCAGGGGGTGGGGGGGAATGGGNAGAGAAAATGTACAATGGAAAGCTCATGGGTCAAGGTAAGGACCGGAAGACTACTTACCAATTACCATCACAGGCAAAGCAGCCTCAAATTATGGAAATTAATTTAATTTACTGCCATTTAAACATAGTAGGGTAATTACAAGTAAAAACAAATCTAAAACCACCTTCCCTCCCCCTCTGTCTTCTTCTCAGGCTCAGCTTCACCCCCTATTTTCCCTACCTCCTCCCCTCCAGCAGTGCAGGGGGTGGGGGGGAATGGGGGCTGCAGTCAGTTCATCACGCATTGGCTCTGCCACTCCTTCCTACTCAGGAGGGTGACTCCTTACACTCTTTTCCTGCTCTAGTGCGGGATCCCTCCCATGGGAGACAGTCCTTCATGAACTTCTCTAGCATGGATCCTTCCCTCAGGTTGCATGTTCTTCAAAAAATGCTCCATCATGAATCCTTACCATGGGGTGCAATCCTTCAGGAATTAACTGAAGGGTCCCCCACAGGATCACAGGTCCTGCCTGCAACTTGTTCCAGCAAGGGCTTTTCACAGGCTGCAGCTTCCTTCAGAGCACATCCACTTGCTCTGGCACAGGGTCATCCATGGGCTGCAGTGTGGATACCTGCTACACCAAGGTCATCCACAGGCTGCAGGGGAATCTCTGCTCTTGTGTCTGAGGTCCCTCCCCTCCCTCCTCATTCACTGATCTGTGATTCTCTCACATATTATCACTTCTCTCTCTGGGTTCTGCTGCACAGCATTTTTCACCCTATCTTAAAGACTTTCATAGAGGTGCTCCTAATGTCGGTGATTGGCTCAGATTTAGACAGCAGCAGATCTCTCTCGGAGCCAGGTGAAACTGGCTTTGCCTGACATGGGGTCAGCCTCGGGCATCTCACAGAAGCCACGCCTGCAGTCCCCCCACTGGCAAACCTTTCCACATAAACCCAATGCAAGTAGGTGCAAGGGTATCTCGTGATAACAAATAATATAGGAAGTGGTGAAGATATGGAAGTGTATTTCTGCATTAAACTAAAGATCACTCTATGAGTAAAATATTCAGGTCCTTCCACAGTACAATCTACTGTTCCACAGTACAGTTCATCGTTCCACAGTACAATTTACTGTACAGTATACATTAGAAGATGAACTTATGCTATTTCTTACTATTTACTCTCAATTAGGATTACAGCATAGACCACACTACCTGTTATTCTTCTAAGCAATACCTTAAGGCAAACTGGGAAAGCAAAATATTCTTGATGCTGAAAACTATCTTAATACCCATTTTCCATGTAGCTACTGTCATCCTAACAACATACTTCCAATGGTGAGAACACAGTTAGCTTCCTGCTGAGTTTCTAATCTCAGGGCCATTTTACAGAGCAGCCAGGAGGATGTGCTAGCGTAATAAGAAATCTGGTAACTACTGCCTAGAGATATAACACTTCATGTCTGCTCACTTTTCAAACTCCGTTGGCTTAAAACAGGGATCCTAGCTTGGCTCCTAAATCTTTCCTTCCCTAGATAGCAACACATTATTCTCACACCAGATAGCTTAACTTGCTGCCTGCCTACAGAACCCCTGAGATCCCTTTTAATTATATACAAAACTAACACACAAGGTCCATAAAACACTTCCAAGTCAGTCAAGACTGCAAACTACTTGGATTTGAAGTGAACATGCTTCTGTTTACACTGCAAGTGAAGACAAAATACACCGAAGATTGAGGGGGACTGGTTGTACACTGGACTTCAAAGTTAGTGCCCCAAATTTGCTTCATTTGAAAGACAGCATATGGTTATTTTGGGCAAAAGATCCTAAAGTATGTAAAGAAAGCATGCTATTTCAGTAGGATTTTTTCCCACGATATATTTTTAAAAATCTTCTTTTTGCTTGAGATAATTTCCCTGTGGCATTGTGCCACCTCCACACAGCCATCCATAACTCTTCTCCTGCTTGAAACAATCTTCAACATGCCACTCTTGTTAATGACTGAGATACCCCCTGATGGTGCTTAACATTTAATAGTGCTAGAGCTCCACGTTTGCCCAAACAACCTTTTCCATTTACCTTACCTCAAAGGCGTTCTAATTTTTCTTCAGAGACAGAAATCCTTTAAGCCCATTGTATCCTTAGGCTACAAATTTACTGAGATTTAGGTTTCCAATAAGAGCTCCAAGATGAATGCCACCTTCTCATTTATGAATCAATTTTTGCCCATCGGCTTTTCAGTGTTATTACTTTTTATTTTATTTTACACTCAAAGGAGAGAACCTCAGGAATATATACATACATACACATACAATGTTGGGGAGAGGGGGAAGGAGGAAAAACATAATACAGAACCAAATGAAACACAGGACATTCTCCTCAATGTATTATGAATACAAAAATCTCAAATAATGTGGAGCCACAGACAAAGTAACTTCTTCATCTTCCGGACTCTTGTTTTGATCATCAGCACTCACCACAAAGGCAAGCATGCTATTTCTCAGTGTCATGAGCTATGTTTTTAAGTAACAGTTGTCAGTGGTTAAAGAAGCACTTTTCTTTTCATGCACCACTATTCAATTGATGCTATCACCTGTCTTCAGTGGTTAGCATGTGTTTGGCCTCAATGAAGACAACACTGTATCTTGGAAAATTCTGTAAAGGAGTAGCACAGGAAAAAAGCTTTATTTGCCTGAACTAACTAAAAATCCAGTGCCATTCATTTGGAGCTACATTTCAAATGGGTGAAGATTAAACTGAATTGTTTAAAAAACTTAGTTACAAGAGTCATGATTTTCAAATCACTGACTTGTAAATTCTGATTTATTTTAATGGTGTTTTGACTGAAATGAATGTTGAACTTCATGTAAAGTCCAACACACTAAGCAATTCTAACTGGAGAATTATGTGGTTATGGTCACATATCAAGTCTAGATATACTATAATCCCATTTTAACTACTTGCTGGGAGTCAGATACTATTTTTGCTCTGTGATTTGGAATTCATCCCATTTGAGGAATACAATGAAAATCAAAAGCTAGAATCAATCATCTATCAGAAGTTAGCCTGCCATGGCGGAACTCTCCTTGGCTTCAAAAACATTCCCTGCAAAATAAAAATTGCCATGCTAACCAGGAATCATGTTTGCCAAATCCTGATGGTACTAGCTAAATAGAATTTTATCTGCATTCATGACAGCTGTAACATTACCTTCAGTTCCATCACTATATCATGAGCAATTATTTAAAAACAAGAACAGGTTCATCTGATGGGAAGAGAGGTATCTTCAGAGCTCATAATTCATCTAGAAAGCTCAAAAAAACTGAGCAGAATCCTTCTAAAAGTGGGACATTTGGGAATCCACCTCTGAAGATTTCTTTTAAGAGACAGAAAACATCTTTCAATACAGACAAACTATGACAGTAATGAAAACCATTGGAGTTCAGTATCACCTATGTGAACGCTTAAAGGCTACTCCTGATCAATGTGTGACTCAAGCCCAAGAGATTCTGCATAACCATTGAGACACTGGCCCATGGGATGTACTATAATGAGTCAAGGCTCTCTTTTAACACCATGGAACCTGACACGTTCACCAAATTGTTCCATTTACTCACTACTAGGGTTTTTTTCACTCCTGTATTCTATGTTTGGATTTCCCATTGTGCAGACAGGTGGAAGTGATGTAAGTAATTGTGGGCTTACACTCCTAAATATGCCTTGTAGTCAGATTAGGAAAAAAAAAGGCGAAAAATAATCCAAGAAAACCAATATAAAGCAAAACAAAAAACCTCAGGAGTGTTGTTGCTTGCACTTAGAGAACAGGTCTTGCATACCAAACATCAGGAAAAGCCATTTTCAGAGGTTATCTGAACTCATGTTAAATAGCTGACTACTCAGCCAAGTGAAAAATAGATCCAAAGGATGAAATAATAAAGCATCAGGGACAAAAGATCCACACACTATTTAGCAGAGAATGAGGCTTTCTATAATGGAAACATAAGCAGAGACTCTTACAGTACTCTGAAAAAATGATTGCAAGCAAAGCCTCGTGAAACATCAATGTATTCTGTGGCAGCTGTTTACAGGTTTTCCTTTTAAGCTGTTCACAGTTGTATGTCAGAGCAGTAATTTTAGGAAAAAAAAAATAGAGATCTTAATGCTTTTCCAGATACAGGCATGCAATAAAAACACACTCACCTGAAAAAAAAAAAGATAATGGTATTTTTGGGTTAAAAAAAAGGTTTGTGCACTGCAAATTGAAAGACTCTAACTCCTGAGTTTTCTAAAATGCATTTTTCAGGTTTAGTTATACATTATTCAATACTCAGAATTCATTTTCATAGTTTCTGGATAAGCCATTCAGAATGGCAATGGACTGTATGTTGAGAAGGGAAGGAGGGAAATAGAACACAATACAAAGCACCTACAATGTCTCCTGCTCCACTTCCAAAAAAAAAAAAAAATCTGTAAGTAGGAAAATCCAACATTTTTTGTTATGATAAAGCAAGGAAATTAAATTATTACAGTACTATGTTTAAGACAAAGCTAGATTCAATTCAAAATGTGGTACTGCTTCAGATGGCATTTGGCTTCTTAATTTTGGCTTATGACAGTAATGAAGGACTTTATTTATAACCACTGTTTTGTAAAAACTAAAAGGAAATAAAATGCTTTAAAGAATTACTATGAATATTTCAAAGCATTCTTATTATATTATATCAATGTGTAAAACAGTCTTCAAAAACTCTGGGAAGCAGTGTAAATGAGGTGAGTGATAGCACAGCATGGGCCATTCGGCACCTGTAAGAGTTTTTGTTGCACAAAGTGGATTGGCAAATTTTGTACTTTTTCTTCCAAGGCTCCCTTTTACTTGCATGGAAAGCAAAACCTTATATTATGGAAGTGTTTTATTTGAATAGTATATTTACAGCCCTTGTAAGGAGCTGAAAAAGCAGACTTAGATTCTCTATAGCTCCTTCACAGAAGAAAACAGGAAAACAATCTATGTGTAATAGATTCTAGTTCCTCACTACTACCTCTCCCTGCTGACCATAATATAGATGAGACATAGCTTATTATCTTTGGTTTTATGACTACAATAATATTCTCTTGCCGGTAAGGAAGCTTGCCTTCCTGAGTGGGAAACACTGTTCTGTACAGCTATTTTAGGAGAAAGCTTGCTGTTCTGCACAGGAAGATTGTGTTCAGAAGCAAAGGCTTGAACAAAACTTCAGGCAGAAGCGGGAGGAAGACAGCACTTCTTCCAGCATAAGTCCTGTTCTGAAATCTTACATTTTCGAAAATTGCCTCTGTGACATGACAGAATCCTTTGAAATGCAAATATATATACATTCAAAACATCATTAGTTTCTCAAAACTTCATTATGTATAATCAAGAAGAGTTTTGACATCTTCTGCCAAAATTCCTCACATACATCTGTATAGTAATGTCACAGAGCTAGTATTTGACAAATTTCTCTTATACATAAGCATGGCCTATATACACTAGAGAAAACAGACTAGAGAAGATCTAGGAAGATAAAACAGAAGCTGAGACGCTGGGAATCTAGAAAGCAAAAAAGTATAGGATTGATTAAAAACTGGCCATAATGTTTTAACCGGGGTCTTCACCAGTAAAGATGAGTATCTATCAAATAATATTTTTCTCTAAAGTCTGAGGCTATTTTCCTAAGCAACTGGTTCAAACTACCACTTGTGGTGTTCTGGCCTTGCCTGGCTACTAGATGCCCCACCAGACCCTCTCTTACTGCTTCTCCTCAGCAGGACAGAAGAGAAAGTAAGATAAAAACACTTGTGAGTTGAGATTGAGATGAGAAGACTGATTAAGAATTACCACTATGGGCAAAACAGGCATGACTTTGGAAAAATTTAATTTGTTGTCAATTAAAATAGAGCTGGATGGTGAGAAACAAAGAAAAAAGAAAGAAAACCAACACCTTCCACTCACTCCCTCCTGTTTTGAGGCTCAACTCCACTCCCTCATTCCTGACTTGTGAATACACTTGCTCAGGCAACTCCTTCAGAGCTGCAGAGGAATCTCTGCTCCGGTTCCTGGAGCACCTCCTTTTCCTCCTTCCCTGACCTGGGAGTTTTCAGGGATGCTTCTCCTAGTTTTCTTCACTTCTTACTGCCAAGCAACATTTTTTACCCATTCTTAAGCATATTTTCTGCAAGATGCCACCCCCTTGGCTTCAGGCTCAGCTGTGCCCTGAGGTGGGTGGGCTGGAGACAGCTGGAATTGGCTGTGTCCATCACGGGGCAGCCCTGGCCTCTCACAGAGGCCACCCTGCAGCCCCCACTGCCAGTGCCAGGACACTTGCACCCAATTCTTACCTATATAATCGTCGAAACCCACATCCAATATATATATAAAAAAACAAAGAAAGAAAAAAAAAAGGAGGTGGGCAATAAAAAATATTAGGTGAATAAGGTCGAAAAGTATGAGTGTTTAGCAAAATAAAAGGGCACACTCTTGTTCCCTTGCATAGAGCCAGCCTGCATAATGGGCAAAGATGCTTTCTGTATAGTTGTAGACAATTTTTCATGTATTGTTCTAATTTACAGTCAAGATTAAATGTGAAAAATAAAATATTTATCTTTTTTAAATCAAGTTGAAACACTTAAGCCAGAAAGGTTAAAACAAGTTCATGGAACAATCACACAAACAATTTGAGGCCATGATTTATTTAGCAGGTTCAGAGTGATAATGAGCAAAATCGCTAATCAGTGCCCACAGATATCAGATAATAAATTCAATAGGTTGAAATGGGTATTTGTAGAGCAGCAAATGTTAGTCTAATGATTGAATTAATCTTAATGCACAGAAAGTCTTGCATGCCAAATCTGTTTACCACATAACATGCTAATGAAGATAAAACTGGTGGTCTTCTTTACCCTTACAAATTAAGTGTTACTTGGGAAAAGTTGAAAGGGCATGAAGTGGCAAAGTTTTGTAAGAGGCACATGAAAAGATTGAGCAAACCAGAGACAGCAAGAGATAAGGTACTTGTTCTGTATTACACTTTGAATGGCTGAATATACATCACAGGATTAGTACAGTTTATCACAGAACCTACTACGCAAAACAGATCTAGAAACAACCATGGGCTTCATAATTAGCTGATCATTCTAGTACTTCCTAAACCCACTTTTGTGGTGTTCCTAAGGAGGAACACCTGTTTATGTCTGTGTACACAGTCTGGAAGTTCAGATCTCTGTGCTAAAGAATGTTTCCTTTTCTGATCATCAAACAAATGTGCTTACAATGATAATTAAGGACAACTTTAGTCAAATTTCTTGCCTGAAGAGAACCTTGGATAAACAAACAGACAAACAAACAAACACAACTCTAACAATGAAAATCATTACTTTATTCTCCTTTAAAAATATTCAGTCTCTATTATGGGGCACAAACAACTGTTATAGTAGAAAGTGCTATTTTCAAATTGCTTGCAGTTTGGCATTTTGATACACTGACAAATGGCTCAGTTTGACAAACCTTTCACAAGGCAGATTATCAGCAAAGCTGATCCTCAACTACATAAAGAAGTTTATTTCCAACCATTTACTGGGGCGGAGGGTTATGTTTTGGTTTGTGGGGGTTTTTTTGGTTTTATTTTTTTTTTAACTGGCCATCTCTCAATTATTTTAAACTGAGACTTTACTGAAGTATCACCTAGAGACATACACTTGGCTATACTGATCAACTCTTTTTGACTGCAACTGGCTAATTCAAATGATCGAAGCTGTCAAATACACTCCCTCAAAACAAAACCAGTGCTAATGAGGTAGGCACCACACCCAAGTTTAAAGTCACTTATGTGTTCCAGTGACAAACATATCTGACTTTTTTCATCTAGTAAAATAATTTAAATAATTTAATAAATTATTGGTGAAAGGCCTAGAACATAAGTCCTACAAGAAGCGGCTGAGGGAGCTGGAGCTGTTTAACCTGGAGAGAAAGAGGGTCAGGAGACACCTTATTACTCTACAACTGGAGATTGTAGCCAGGCGGGGGTCGGTCTCTTCTTCTTGGCAACCAGCCACAGGACAAGACAGCACAGTCTTAAGCTGCACTGGGGAAGGTTTAGGCTGGACATCAGGAAGAAATTCTTCACAGAAGGAGTGACTGGGCACTGGAATGGGCAGCCCAGGGAGGTGGTAGAGTCACCGTCCCTAGAGGTGTTTAAAAAAAGACTGGACATGATACTCAGCACCATGGTTTAGTTGATTTGGTGGTGTTCAGTCATAGGTTGGAGTCAATAACCTCAAAGGCCTTTTCTAACCTGATTGATTTTGTGATTCTGTAAAATGATCTAATTATTTAATCTAGATAAGGTGCAAGATTTGCCAAATTTACTTGAAAAAAACCCCACAACAAAACAGTATTTTGCCATCTTTTCAGTTAGACTAAATATACTATTCTATGCCTCATGTTAAAAAAAAATTGTTCGCATATTGCGTACCTTAATTTCAAATGCACTGAACAGAATGTGTTGGAATTATACACTTTTGAGGAAGTAATACTGCATATGATACAAAAAAGAAAATAAAAACCCACCAAAACCCTGTTGTCAGCAGAAATGCGCAATATGCAAATATTTCCTCAATACTTTTCAGAGGTCAGTGTTAAGTGCTCTTAAGCATTACATCTGGCACCACAGCAGTTTTACACCATTGGCTGGTCTAGACATGCTACTCCAATTTCATAGCTTCAAGATAGCTATACAGATTTTAATGGGCAACCAAGATAGAAAAGTGGAAGACTGCTGTCATACTACTGCCAGATTTGTGAGATGCCATATAACTTGTGGCGGAATACAACACTGAGTAGGCTGGCATGTTGTAATAGGCAAACATTTGACAAGACCAGAAAGGAAGGAGGCTGAATTAAGCAATATGGATCTCATCTTTTCCCCCAGTTAAGCACTCTCTTTCTCAGTTTGGGTTGTTTTCCAGATTGTTCTGGAACTTCACAGTCTTCTGAGGACAGGCGTTCTTTCCTTCAAGTTTGTTCAGTTGACAGAATGATTCATGGACATTTTTGAGCCATAAATAAAAAAGCTTTCTAAATTTTGAGCAGCACAGAGCTGTTCTAAAATGTTTCAATATACATGGAAGCATTACCTACACCAATGTCAGTTCCACAGAACTCCATTTTTTCATCCACAATGCCCATGCTGTCATGCATAATCTATCCAGCTGGCAGTTTACCTGACACCTTCCAAGCCATTCCTTTCTCTGCTGTCCCAGTAACACTCGTCTAATTTCTCTCCTTTTCTTTCCCTGCACTTGTGAAACAGAGTAGGCAATATCAGCAGTCACTTCTGGATGTGACCCACTGAGAAATGCATTCTATCTTGTCACCACCTTAAACATATGGAATTCTAAACAAAGGATATGAGATATGGACAGACATCGACATACAGCACTACCAGGATTTATTCTTTCAAAGTTAATAAATAAACAAATAAATACATACAGAAGTTGAACTAAATTAGACAGAAGAGCAGATTATTCTTTTTGTCACACAAGCAAGCAAGCAAAAAGCAATACATGCTTTAAAAAGGTCACAGAAAATGCTCCTCCAAAAATGAAAGACAGTGGACCATGAGTGTCTTTCATACTAAGATGTCTTCCAAAGGATTAAATTGCTGATTTCTAAATGGTTCTTTACATTTTACTGTCTTCTTAGAAAGATTTTTTTTTTTTTTTTTTATTCATGCATGTTCTTGTGGATCACCCTTTAGCACAAAAGAGAATAAAGCATGCAAAGCAACTTCCTCTTTGGATTCTAGGACCCTTCACTATTTTTTGCTTAACCAGACTTCATTCAATTTTTTTCATAACAATGTTGTCACTGTTTGCAAAATAACATGGAGAAACTCACAAGTGTCTCTAGACTTGTCTTCCTTCAGCCCATTCATTCCCTTCTTTTGGCACGACATCTTCTGCCATTTACACAGAGTAGCTCAAAAATGCTGTCTGACTTTCAAGATAGAAAGTATTTTTTTTTTTTTTTAACATCTAAGTATTTTGTTTCATTGGGAGGCATGACTCGTATTATAGGCTAGGGACTGAAGTGTGCATAGTGTATAATTGGGGTTAAAAAAATCACAGAATCATAGAACCATATAATAGAATATTCCAAGTTGGAAGGGACCGACAAGAACCATTCAAGTCCAGCTCCTGTCCCTGTGCATGACAACCCCAAGAGTCACACCACGTGCCTGAGAGCACTGCCCAAATGTTTTTTGAGCTCAGACAGGCTTGGTGCTGTGACCGCTTCCCTGGGGAGCCTGTTCCAGGTTCATGTTCTTCCTTTGAGTCCTGTCACTGGCCACAAGAGCGACAAGATTGGTACCTGCCCCTCCACTTCTGCTCATGAAGTTGCAAATGCAATGAGGTCTCCCCTCAGCCTCGTCTCCGGGCTGAACAGACCAAGTGGCTTCAGCTACTCCTCATATAATGAATTTTCTTCTAGACACTTCCCCATCTTTAGGTCCCTAAAGAGACTATTTTAGTTAGGTTACTCAAAGATGAATTGAGCAAGCATCCTGTGCCTAACACAGCAGTCCAGGTATGCAGAAATAGAGCAGGTGAGAATTTCATGACAATGTGACCATGAGAGTCCGGTAAGACTGCAAAGGGTATTAACAGAGCATAACCACTGATGCATCACCTTATTTTTAATGATGTCCATCTTTAAAATCAGTCATGCTGTCTCTTTAGATGCTGAAGGGAAGTTGGGCAGACAAAGGTCAGTATCATTAACATCTAGATTATCTGAATATCTCTGTATCCTAGCGGAATGTGTTATATCTATGCATGTCTGTATGCATAGATATGCACGTATTTATCTGTTACAGCTGTCACAGTGACCTATATTCATCTATAACATATGTTAGATATTTTCAGCCTTCTGCAAAATTTATAATTAATATGTCTCCAAACAGTGTAGATGCTCATGCAAGAGGGATTCATATTACTAAGTGCCTATTTGCGACTGGAAATATATGATTTCCATTCATAATGAAGTAATAATGAAGGACAAGTATGTGCAGTATATGAAAAATAAATAAATATTAAGACCCGGAGTAATGGCACAGAGCAACTACCTTATACAATTCCTTTCATTTCTCATGGAGAGAAATATATGAATTCTGAAACTGTAATTCAAACAACTAATCCACTGTGGTGTGAGTGATTATTTTTAAGTAATTTAGTTTCTCTTCTGAATGACCTAAGGAATCTGCACTTAAAACAGCTGAAAAAGGCAGCAATGCAGGGTAATTTCTGGTTACGCTTTTAATTTCACAAACTAACCTACAAATGACTTTAAAATTGCTGGTAACACTACAGTACTACTAACCACCTACGTGTTTTTACTGAAAGAGTGTAGCTACAATCCATTAGTTAATGACTATGTTGTGCTTGCCAGATCACATTCACACTCACAACAACTATAAGCGCCAGGGTTTCAAGGGCCTTGAAATAATACTACCAATTAAAACCAGCCTCTTTTGTTACATTTTTGCAAAACCCATACATTTAAACAAAGAAGAAAACCCCAAAACACCCAAATTGTTTTGACTTCTCTACTGAAAATAAAATCCATTCTGTATGCTTTTGCTGTGTTAGTGTAAGTCTTTGTCAATATTGAAATATGTGCTTGCATATTTTAAGTACATTTTAAAATGCAACAACTTAACACATTTTGACTAATAAATTGCTTTCCCTTAAATTCAGTAACTGACCACTGCTCTTTAACAACAACACCAAAAAAAAAAACAAACAAAAAAANAAAAAAATCAGTAAAAGCTAAACATCAAAACTGGTCAATTATTCCATCACAGTCTCTTGTCAGTCATACATATTTTACATAAGAAAAAAATGAAGGATGTGTAAAGTGATAAACATCACACCATTAGGCTCTTGGATTATAAAATATGCAACTATTATAAAGTTGAGAAGGTTTTTATTTTTTGCCAGGTATTTTAGATGAATGAATCATTTATAACTGATGCTTTTACTTGATATGAGTATGTCTTCAATAGTTATCTTCATGAAACTATTTAACAAATGCAGCTATGGAATAGAATAGTTCAGTACAGTAAAGATAAAGTAAAAGAAAGAAGTTATTCAATCTTTCTCAATGAACTTAAACACTTCCTTTAGATTTTGAAGACAACACAGATCTAATCTAAAAGACTAGCAGAGCATATCACCAAGTGAGTAAAAAGAATCCTTCTCCTAAATGGTAGGCATATAAAATTTCATTTCAAGTTTCATATTGAAAATGACAATTTTGTGTGGTTTTCAGAGTGAAGAACTTTAAAATCACCATAAATATGCTAGGGATATTTAAGCATGAAGTACTTAGATGACAGATCAGTAATGCAGATTTGTTTAAAATAATAGGTGAGCCGCTCCATGTAGGAAGAAATGTATGTTACTAAATAGTACGTCTACATTAACTTGCAGGAGCATACTTCTGATATGACTCTCCTAGCCACCTCCACTTGATATATTTGTGAAAGCCTTTCAGAGCACAAGGATGGGATTCCTTTGGAATGGAATGGAACTAGAATTATTCTTCAGTAACTAATGGACATTCAGTCCATGGACCACAAAAGTCCAGAGAAGCTGCCACGGAAGTGTACACCGCAAACTCTGTGTTCTCAGCCCCAGTTGCTTCACATCCAGATCTCTTCCTACAGTTCTGTGTAATACTGCATCGTGGAGTTATAAACACTGAGAAAGGTAAAAAAACTATATATGGGTATACACAAGAAAATATTTTTCTACTTTCTCGCAAAGGTGTCCAGATGTTACTAAATAAACTTCTTGTTGTTGATGTTGTTGTTGATTTTTGTTTAGTTGGTTGCTTCATTTGAGTTTTTCTGCTTGTTTGTTTTTTGGGGTGTTTTTTTTTGTGCTGATGTAGCATGGGGTTTACATTGAAAAGCTTTTTGTCAAAGCTGAAAAATATTCAAAGCATCTGGAAGAGTTAAAGATTGGTTTATGTCTTTAGCTATTTGTTTGTTTCAAGATGGCATAAATCTCCAAAGTTTTTGAATGTTTTGGAGAAGATTCATTGCCACAGGTAAATATGTCCTAAGTTTGCTTGCTTACGATGTCACCACATCTAGATGCTCTGTAGAAGACATGCCTTCACCTTGCAAGCACAGAATAAAGACAACATGTGATACACAGTGAAAAAAGGTAAGTATTCTATTATTATTTTCCTTCTCCCTACTTATCTTAAAATGTATTTACCTCGATTAATATGAAAGAGGATATAGCATTGTACTAAGAAATTATTTGATTCTTATTCCTATTTCTAGAAGGTTTACTTATATGAGTTTTAGACTGCAAATATAATTCATTATTTGTTTCCCATCTACTTAATTACTCTTTCCTTCCCCTTCTCCTGTTGAAGACAAACAGAGCAAGTGTATGTACAAAACCATAAAGCTTTCCTTGGGAAGGCAAATATTTGAAATATGTATTCATTACCTATATAATTTTCAAATTTTATTCAGAGAACCTCCCTTGTGCATGGATTTCTCCTCAGGAAAAAACAAACAAACAAACATAAAATCTGAGAAAAATAAAATGATAAAGCCACAAGATAAGCATAATAAAATGAACACCTAGTCTCTGGACAAGTCTAGGTCAAACCTGAAGACACTTATGCATAAGGTTATTTCTTAAGATAACACACTTTTTCTTCCAAAAGACTAGATTTCCTCCCCAGAAAGAAAAGCTTGCCAAGATATTTGCTTTAAGGAAGGAACTCCTGGATTCCATGAATGTCCCACAAAGATACTCTAAAAGATACAGTCAAAATGCATCATCTGCACTTCATGACATGCTAATTTTCAAAATGGCGTGAGACTTATAAGAGTTTCCATTCAATATTTGGTGATTGTTTGGAGGAAGGAAAACTGATTAGAGTACAGAAATTATTATTAGAAATCCTTCCTTAGAACTGTGCTTTAAAAACGTAGGGTGTTATAATTAAGAAAGAGGAAGAAGGTATGCAAATGGTATTTTTATCTAACTAGTACTGTAAAAAATGAAATTTAAAAATGCCCTTCTCCTTTGAAAAATGTTATGTACAGACAGATAAGAAAAACTGATAAATCTCCCAAAAGAGATGAGTATTCCCTTAGCAACAAGAACAGCTGAGGTTCATCTCACACAAAAAGGTTGGATTTGTGGGAATCAGCTAAATTTAGGCATCTAAGCTTCCCCTATACACAATGTCAATCCAGTCAATATAGTCTGGGAAACAATGCCTCTCACATTAAAGTAGACACATCTACTACACACCATTCAGTTTAGTAACTGACTGGATCTCTAGACTCAATTATTGTAATTGAGGTCTCCACTGACTGCGCCTGGATCTCAGACTAATTCACATCTGCCTCCACATCTGAATGAGTCACTGATACACCACGAGGTTGCACACACGGCACCTGCACTCATACCTTTCTGAATGAACTTCAAACTAAACCTCACTTCTCCTGTCTAACCATCAGCAATGCCAGTTTAGAAATATCCTGGTGTATCCAAGATGTTCAGATGTGGATGTCAAACAAGAAAGAAGAGAGTGTAACTAACAAGAAGTAGGTAACATCAAGGTATTCAAGCAAATGCCTATGTATAACAAATTGAGTCCTGTACATACATATTCTGGAGATCAATTTCATCCATAATGTCATTGTGTGAATTTGGTGTTCCTAGTACACTCAACAGAAATATGGTAAACGGACACTAGAGTGAAATTTAGCCAACCTGGTTTAGGTACCTATTTTGAATGAAAACTTTTGTGCTCAGTAAATTAAAAACACTCAGGATAAGGTTTTAGATTTCTACATGTAAGCATCCAAATTCAGAGTACAAAATATGAGGCTGAGTTCATCATTAATTTCTGGAATTAACATGGGTATCACTTGATAACTTCCTGCAGCCTTCATTCATAACCTATGGTGGGATAAAGGCATTTCTTCATGAGATTTACTTGACCCATTTCAGATATCTACCTCAGGAGCTAAACTGGAAAAGAAACCAGTAACTTGGATCGTACCTATTCGTGTTTCATTTCTATACTGTATGTAGTACTACACCAGATATCCTACCATAAATTTACAAGTTTATACTTCACTTACCTTAGAGAATACAGATTTTTCTTTCCTTTTTTCTTTGCATCTGTATTGCAGAGTCTATGCAAGATGAATTTAATTAATTTATAGGATTGCAGAATCATAGAATGGTTAAGCTTGGAAGGGAAGTCTGGAGATGATTTAGTCAAACCTTCCTGCTCAACTCAGAGAGTTACCATGACTCAGCTAGAGTCACGTCCTGTTCAATTTTCAAAATATCCAAGAAGACTCCACAACCTCTCTGGGAAACTTGGTGCAGAGTTCTATTGTTCCGATAGCAAGAAAATGTGGTGGAGTTTTTTTTTTCCTTATGTTTAAAGAAAATTTCTCTGTACTTAAGTTTTTTGCCCAGTATCCTTTCTTTAATTTGGTATACTACTGAGAAAAGTCTGGCTCCCTCTCTACTCTCCTTCCCGCACCACATCAGGTAATGCACACATTAATTAGATCCCTCTTAACCCTTCCCTTCTCCAGGATGAACATTCACAGTTTTTTTGGCATCTCCCCATGTGACAGATGATCTACTACCTTAATAATCTTTGTAGCCCTTTTCTGGACTCAGTCCATATTTCCATTTCCCTTCCATACTGCAAAAACCAGCACTGGACTTGGCACTTCAAATGTGTCTCACCAGCGCTGAGTAGAGAGAAAGGATCTTTCCCATCAGCTTGCTGGCAGCACCCTTCCTAATGCAGTTCAGGAGGTTGTTTTCTTTTCTTCAAGGGCACCTTTCTGGCTCATGCAGAATTTGCTATCCACCAGGACTCCCAGTTCTCTCACCGCAAAGCTGTTTTCCAGCTGTCAGGCCCAGGTCTGTGTGGGTGCAATGAGGTTATTCTTCCTGCATTAAGTTATTCTTCTCATTGCAGCCATCAACAATTCTAATTCTATTTAAATTTTATAACCACTTAAATGCTGAAATTAACAATGACATGTTAAATTCAACGCTTTATTCTCACAACTATAATCTTTCTTCTAGTCAACCTGCCATTGGGAATAGGAGTTGTACTGCTAAGACTCCATTAGTAAAAGAGTATGAAACATCAGGAAATTAGTTGTAGTATCAAGGCAACAAGGAGTCCCAGCTGGCAACAATAACTTTCACTGAATTTCAGAAAAAGCAGCCTCAAAAATAGCAAACAAATATTTCTGCCATAATTACACTATCACACCTTTAAAAGGTGAATTGTCTCAAATACAGTTAGGTGACAGAGCACCTAGAATGCTAATAAAATCTTTCTAATATATTTCATGATTAAAGATATATGTGTTTAGTTGTGCTTTTTACTTTAATTTCCCATGGAAAGTTTTTAAATAATAGAAAAATCTGTTGCTGTTCTATTGCTAAAGAGTACTGTTAAACAGCATGCTCATGGGGCAGAAAAAAACCCACTCAGGTCAGAACAATGACTGATAAAGAGAAAAACTGATTTTAAAAGTCTGCAATTTAGAAGACTCATGCTTTATTTTTCTTATTCTGGATATTTAAATTGAAACTTGTGACTTTGTCATTTACCTGTAAGTGTTAGAAAGGACTGAGGATTTACTACTTTTTTTTCATTCTGTTTTGGTTTGGGTTTATTGTTTGGGTTTTTTGTTTTGTTTTGTTTGGGGTTTTTTTTTGTTTGTTTGTTTTGTTTTACTGGACAGATATTGGGCCAGTATTAAAATACAGAAAGGAAAAAAGTGCTTAAGAATGAAATGTTGCAACATTTAAAATACTACTACAAATTAACCAGTTTATTACAGATTCAAGAAGATGAGCACTGCATCTGAACTATGGACACCAAACACCCCGTCTGTCAAATAAAAGGCTGATTCAGTTGAAGTCAGTAAGCAATGTAGTACTATTTCCTCTGTCACTGAAGATCATTAAATCAAGGAATCATTCTGTAACATATGCTGTAGATACCAGCAGAAGACACATGCTTTTTTATGTTATTGGCTAGGAGTTCTGATCTGTATTATGCAGGATGTTGTACTAGCCAAAACAATCCCTTGGGCCTCAAAATATCCTTGCACTTCTAGAAGTCACAGATTTCAGATTGACAAAGGGTTGTACAGTCACACAGACAAGAGCTAGAAACCAAAAATAAATGCTTTCAGACTGAGAATACAATATCGGCTTTAATATTCTGGTGGGTTAACCTTAGCTGCTGACAGGTGCTCACCAAGCTGCTCTATCATTCCCCTCTCTCAGCCAGATGGGAAGAAAATAAGACAAAAAAGCTCTTGGGTTGAGATAAGGACAGGGAGCTCATTTACCAGTTACCATCACTGGTAGACCTGACTCAGCCTGGGGAAGATTAATTTAATTTATCATCAATAAAAAACCGAGTAGGAGCATGAGAAACAAAACTAAAAACACCTTTCCCACCCCTTCCTTCTCCTCAGGCTCAAATTCACTCTTTAATACCCTCCTCTTCTGACTCCTCCCCACCTTGCACCTGCCACTAAGCAGTGTTAAGGGATATGAAATAGGAGCTGCAGTCAGTCAGTAAACTTTGTGTCTGCTGCTCCTTCCTCATCATACTCTGCTACAATATGAGGTCCTTTTCAAGTAATGCAGTCCTTCATTAAGTGCTCCAGCATGGGTCCCTTCCACAGGGTGTGAACCTTCAAGACTGCTCCAGAGTGGGCTCCCCAGGGGTCATAGTTCCTGCTCCTGCATGTGCTCTTCATGGACTGCAACTTCCTTCAGGGCCTATCTACCTTTTTTCAGGGTGGGGTCCTCCATGGGCTGCTGGGGGCACCACATTCTCCGCAAGCTGAGAGAGAATCTTTGGTGTCTGAAGCATGCTTTCTACCTCCTTCTTCATGGACCTTAGGGTCTGCAGGTTTGTTGCTCTCACATTTTTCTTACTCCTTCCCCTCAGCTGCTGTGAAGCTTTGGGCAGCAATGGATGTGTTTTAGAGCCACTGAGAACTGGGTCTGTCAAACATGGGGGGTAGCCTCTGGTGTCTTCTCGAAGAAGCACCCCCTGCAGCTCCCCTCCCCACAATCTTGCCATGTAAACCAATATAAAACATGGAATCAAAAACCAGTGGAAATAAATCACTAGACTATTTTATCACTGGAATATTTTAAAACATTGGTTTGATTTAAGAAAAGTTCTGTGAAACACGAAGCGTTGTGCTAAGGTAGAGGTTTGACTGGATAATGGTATCACTTTACAACTTTAAAAAGTCTGTGAATGTCTGCAGTAGATCTGGGCTTGCTTTGATATGAAGAAAAGCCTTGTGAGTAGAAAATACTTACAGCAGAAAAATAACTCTTAATTCTTGAAATCAGTCTCTTGTTTTACCCGGCAAAAGCATCTGTGGTTTTAAACTGTCCTAGGTATCAGTGACGGCAGCCAAAGGCACCAGCTTTTGTCTCATGGGCAAGCTTCCCCTTCTTTAATCCTCTAACCCTTCTCATAGTCCCCCTGCCCCATGTAGCCTTTTCAGCTCACTGCTGAGGACTTGCAAGTTCTCTTCTCAGACAGCAGCAGGAGCAGTGAGGAAGTTTTGACAAGTCAGGTGTTCCTCTTGGAGAAGCAATGGGACAAGTTCCCCTCCCACTGCTCATTCAATGGCTATGGCCTCCTGATTTACACTCCATCTAGCTTTGGTGTGTGGAGGAAAAGAGAGTAGAATAGAAATAGATGTAGCACAGTGGCTTTTCTGAACCAAGACAACTTTAAAATCCTCACTGCAATGAGGCAGCAAAGAGATGCAAAGAGATAGCAATACTTCTTGTGAGTCTCAGTTTTTGTTTTTGTTTTTTTTTTTTAAAGAAATAAGTGTATGGGCTAAGACTGAGTTCAGACTTCAGACTATTTTATAGTTCTTCTGTAGGCTGATTCAGGGACCTGCCTCCAGTTTTTCTTACTCCTGCTTGCCTGTAGCTAAATGTGACACTGTTAGATTCTGTGTGAGGTATGAACTTGTGTTTAATGAAATGGAGGATATGACTCAAAGGCAAATGTTCCTATTTTAGTTCTCATAGTCTCCTATTATGAAAACACAAGAATGAGTATGGACAGCAAATTTTCTAGATCTAGGCATTAATAGAGTAGCATTTCTTTCTACACCTTAGGCTGTTTAGCTGTGGACTACTCCAGTATTACCTAATAAGAAACATTTGAGGCAGCAAAATGAAAGACAGGATTAAGCAGAGGGTATGCCCGCAAGGTTAAACCATCATCACCCACTGGGTATAATGATAGTGACACTGTAAAACCAAAGCTCTTTGCAGGAGAGGCTTAGCTTCTCCACATGGGACACTATCATATGACCAAGTGTAATACAAGGCAGTCTTGCCATTACTCTGAACTTTATTCATAATTAAACCACTTCCACAGAGATATTTCTACTTACTACTGGAATTAGAGTATCATTTAACACCCCTGACACTGCTTGACTAAACTGCCACAGTATTAGGTTTATTAAAAAGCAGGAACTCAGGTATTTATCAGCCAAATTTAACCACACAGTTTTTATTGTACTGGAAATAAAAAAGCTATCCACAAACATTACTACTGAAAGTAGTAGCACTACTTCCAAGAATATGGAATTGCTTTGGAAGTAACATAGGACATAATAGAATAATCTATTTAATTTTACTAAATAAAAACATGATCTTCAAACCAATGGGTGTGTTACCATTTTTGCTACAGCTCCATGTTTTTTATAAACCTATTACTTTGTGTTATGTAACCTATATTGATACTACTTATTAATGAGGTGTAGAAATTAGGCAAGCATTTACTTAGCTTCGTAAACATGTATCAGAAGACATAAATATTATATTTCTGTCTGGTTTTAAACCATTGAAATTATTGGATAGATTCATCCACAGTGTGTAGAAGGCTTTGTCCCTAGAGCAGTTCTAACACTCCACTAAATATATGCTATTCCTCTTTATCTCTTTGAAGAAAAATGAATCACATCCACAGCTTGAAGCTATCAAAATGTGATTTATGAAGCATTTTCATGAAAATGCATTTTTCCCCTTCTTTACACTAGGAGGCACATTTTAACTTCGTACAGTTCTATTGCACAGCTCTGCTGCATGCAACTCTTAGATATGTTAACAACTCCAGTCTAAATTTAAGTCCCTGACAACCTTTACTAAACCACAGTGAAAGAAGAATTCTTCACTAATAAGGTGGGTTGTTTTTTCACACTGATGAAAACCACACTTAGAGTAATGAAAAATAACACTCTGCACCCGACTGCTGGAGAACAAAAACACAGGGGTTTTTTGAGTGATACCTGAAGAAATAATTCACGTTAAAATACATCAGAGAGCTGTACAGTTTTAATGGAACTAATGATAAAGATGTTTGTGTTAAAAGTACACTTCCTGATATGCACATTTAAAACCATTAGAAAGCAGGAATTTTGGTAACAAAAGACGCTATAAAGTACGATTTTACATTGACTTTTTTCTTTTTAGGAGCCTAAAGAAACTGGAATGTTTTCTAAACTCTTATCTGATATACTAAAAGGTGAAGAACTTGAATCAGATTAGAGATCTTTGAAATATCTTCCTTTTTATAGGAATCAAGTGTATCAAGCTGCAAATGAGACAAAGGTGAGCTATAAAGAAGTTGCAATTGAGAGGTTAACATCAAACTCCTCGGACCACTGATAATACTTATCAATTAACAATAGTGAAATGGAAAATATTTCTTAGCATAATGAATACAACCGCCAAAATAAAAGACTCTAAAAGAAGACAGGTTTCATTGATGCAAACCAAACTTGGGCTTACATATCATTACAAAAGACTTCATATTTCTACCTTGTTGCCTTTCTCTCATAACCACAGTGACAGCGTGTGGCTGACAATGCTAATGTTTGGCTTCTCTCCTCATTTGAGTTTCACCCGGTGTGAGAGATTTCTGTTTTCAGATTAACTAGATGAATGTACTCTCACTGTGTGTGTTTATTTCATTAAGCCATGTAATTGTAGTTCTTGTGTCTCTGAAGAAGCTAATGACTGCAAGTAAATATGGCAATAAGGTTTCTCATATTTTTGTGAAACAAGTTAGCAAGACTTTTAGCACATATTTCCCTTCCCCTATTTCAGGTTTTGAAGACCTGGGCCTTGGTCACTCTTCAAATATAATTAAAATAGCAACATTATATTGAGAAACAATGGCTGTATTTTTATTCACGTAACTTCGCAGTGTACAGTGATATCCCACATAATTCAACGAACATTAAAGTCATTAACCAAAATTGCTCTCAGCATGAGGCAAGGACTTTACTATCAAGATTAACATCACATTCTCATGAGCTGAAGGAAACTTTTACTTAGAATGAACATTCATAAAAATACAGTGGAACAAATCTGTATTTTTGGTGTAGAGGTCATTTGCAAACATTCCCATAAACACTGTTCTTTCTCTTAATTTGAAATAAAAATATTTTTATGCAACACTTACCATCCGAAACTGGTAGCACTACATGTACATGATAATACTACGACTCTCCACTAGGGCTTTTTTCCTTACTTTATAGCTGTATCTTTTACCTTAGCATGTCTTAAGTATTTTCATAACCAGAAATCCCTTAAACAACCACTGAAATGAAACTACCTCTACAGTTAAATGCAACTAGGGAAAACTTCACTGCAATAGAACTAGAAATTCAGCTTATGAGTGTCAAAGAATACAGTGTTCAAACAATACTACATCAGTTATTTTAACCATGAACACAGGTAAACACCCACAAAGTAACTTTGCCCAATACCAGACAGCATTTTTCTCCTCTGGAAATTGCCACACGCTCTTCAATAACCATAAACTGCTTTAAACTTTATTTCACATCTCATTCATAAACTTGTGCCTACAGTAGCAAAATAACTTTTGACAGAGTGCCTAGGCAATAGCTTGATACTGAATACAATATAAAGGTTAAATCCATTTACTGAGCAGCACGACTCCCGTCCTGTCCTGGATTTTCCTAGGAAAATTTCTGTCACAGTACCGACCATATCATTCCCTTCTCAGGTTTGTGAGATTTGATGAGATACGGAATGTACTGTTTCAATGTCTGACAAAAAGCAAAAAAAACCCTATACTTCAATACTTCACTAATCATCAGTACAGCTTGATGGTTAGATTTTCATAAATTTGACACAAATTTAGCATTCCTAAGGCTAAATTAGGTGTAACCACAAACATATTAAAACTTTTCATATAGCTTTTAAGAACACTTACTCATTCTGACTAATCTTCTATTAGTGTCTATATTAGGTATAAATAGATGATCATGATTAATATACTATGTTTGCACAATGTGTTTAACACAAAACTTCTAAAACTGCATTTTTAATAACTTGCTAAAGTCTACTAAGCCCTTTTTCTTAACTCTCCTGGAGGACTTCTATGCTGCATTTTGAAGAGATGTACAATTCAGAGTCTGTGAAGCCAGTGCAACAGCACCAACATGCAATGCTGCTTTAAAAACTCCTCTCCGACGTTGTTAAATCTTTCACCAGTCTCATACGTGGTCAGGGAATTAACCGGGTAATTCCACTTAAGCTCCTCGCTTGCTTAAGCAGACATTCTTGCTCCAGAGTCAATCCATCCATAGTTGCTATTCTTTTATCATTCTTTGTATTTCTACAGATTAAGAGTTTAACATCATAGTTCGAAAAACACTTCTGTTTTGGTAAAGGAAATAGAATGCAGGTCTCATATCCAGGAAAAAGAAAAGGGAAAAGGAAAATAGAGGGAAAGAAACCAGAATGGGACTCTCAGACAGTAAAGCATTTGAAATAGTTTCTTTGTAGAGTTTCATCCAACACAACCTCTTGTTCTTTCCATAAAAATATGAGAAAAATATTTCCAAAGTCAATATTCCACAGTTCATGTTGTCATCTCCCATGATGTAAATGTCAGATCCAGCTCTGCCCAAATGAGAAGATGGACCTTAATATTGTTCATGAGATCCCAAGGCCACCTTCTCTCCTGGTTTGTACAGGCCCAGTGACAACTTAATCATCTATACAAAAGGGAGAAATGCCAAAGACAAAAACTAATTCTTATTTCTATACTCCTGGGATGCAAAAGAACTCAGGTTCAATTACCTTCCAAGAGCACAGATAAGACTTTTAACCTTCGTCTCCACACTCCAGACAAAAACCAAGACGCTTAAGAGCAATGTTACTTCCCCCTCCCTGTTTCCAGTATGTCTAAGTCTCCACATTCCACATTCCAATGACAAAATTCTAGTCACAATATTGGTTAAGACCTTGTTTCAATTTTTAATGCTTTCACAAAAACACAGCAATAATGTAAATGTATAATAGAGAAGGAAAGAAGAGAAAGGCAGATGTTCCCAAATCAAATAGTTCATCCTTAATATTTGTATGAAAATCTGTATCTGACAGCTCCAAAACATCATGCCATTCCAACCTAACAAAGAAACATGTTAGGAAATTTGGGTTCTTTCAATTTTTCAGTGCTTCACTGATTTACTGATTTCTTTGTCAGTCTAAAGGACAGTAAAACCTCCATGTCCTTGAACTTTAAATTGATATTTAGAATTACTTTCCTAAAACTAAGTCTAAAGTTAAATAGCTACAGCACTGCAAACATCAGGAAAAACTTACTACCTTGAAGGGCATCCTTCTCCCCAGCTGTTCTTACTTACTGTGCATTTAGTATGAAAGCAGCCTATTCTACTGGATATACTTATGTTTCCGCAGTCAAATTACAACACGAGGCACTTCAGGCAAACTGCATTATTTCCAAACAGTCCTTATGAGCTAATATGACCAAATACTCATGCATGTGCTTAAAAATATCTCTACCATTGGAAAGCTCAAAGGGATGAAAACAAAAGTAACCAAGTTAGCAAAGCAACTCAGATAAGCAGAGCAGTGACGGTGACTCACCCGAGTTGGGGTCAGAATTGCCATCAGCTTCAGTCCTCTTGTCCGGTGAAGCCTGGTCGTAGAATTCGTCCTGCGGCTGAACCAGAGGGAGAGGGTGTGAGATCAGGGTTCCACCACCCACTGGCTCGTGGTCTCCCAGACCACTGTCACTGCAGCTTTCCTGGGAGCCATCAGGGAGGTGAAATGTAACACGGCGCTGGGACTACAAAGAAGAGCACAGGACACACTGATTAGTGCTCTTCTTTTCTGTTCTCTTGACTATTTTTTTTAAACTTTTGACATACAAATAGATCCCTGGCAATGCTTATGAAGCAATTGCTATTATCATGTTTGCTTGTTATTTGTTTGTGGTTTGGTTTGTCTTGTTGGGTTTTTTTTGTTTGGTTGGTTTTTCTGGCTTGCTTTTAGATGGGAAATTGGCAGATAGGAGAGCCAAATTTCAAAGTTCTATAGGTGCTCATCTGTGAAGTAAACTTCTTATAAGAAATTGACTAGTGGAAAATTAGGTATATTTTTCATAATTTTCAAAACATCATCTATAAACAAACCTCTCTCTGAGAAGCAGAAATCATTGCAACATATGTTATGAAAAGGAAATGACATCCGAAAATTTAATAAGTATGTATTTTTGAGGTTAAAATCTCTACTAGCTCTATTCAAACTGGAAAAAAAAAAAAAAAAAGACATCCACCAAGCTAAACAAACCCATAAAAATGGTAGGCATATTTCAGGAATTGTAGCATGAATAAATAGCTATCTATAAGGATATTTAACTGATAGCAATTATGTACCTAAAATGGATAATTAGGATTGATAATATAGCTGTGAAATCACAGTGGTCAGCAAAGAATCACAGAATGCAATGACAGAATAAACAATCACCACTTTGGTAAGAAAAATAAAAATGAAACAGCACAGAGTTTGTACAAGAGAACACGGGGATTGAGAGGCAGAATTACACATTTTACTGAGTGTCTTAAAAAAAGAAACCTGAAGCCATCTCAAAAGGAAAAAAAAATCCAAAAAACCTTCAGTTTTAAACACTTAGATTAGCTAACCATTATTGATTTTGAACTACCCTCATCTGGAGAAATAATATGACTTTTGAATTGTGGCCACAGAATGATACAGTGATTCCCCAAGAGCTTCAGAGCTGATAGCACCGCTGCAAATTGTTTAGCAACCATGACTGTTGGATTCATGAAAGGAATATTACAGGTCTTCATGGATCAAAATACTGCATCTTTGAAGGATTGGAAACAACTAGTTTAAGAGTATCTCAAGAGAGTGGTTAAATTAAGTTAAGCACATCTTCCCACAAAAACAAGTTTTAGCAGCTTCAGTGGTCTGGTTTTCTAGATTAATTCAGGGTAAAGTAGAGATTCACAAAGTTTGTTTTAAGCATAGTTACTGTCTAGTGCAGTGGTTACTTCTTATCAATATTAGTAATCTGAAATTTATGGGGTATGCTAACAATTCAAGATTTCAACAGAGACAGAAGAGAAAGAAACATTAGGAAAATACTACAACAGGTATCTTCCACTAGTTAACACTTCTTAAAGTACTTAAAATCAGGTGTCCTGTATCCATCCTGAAAAATCATCAGGCCCCAACTTTCCTTTCCCCCTGACCATTTTCATTTTTCTTTCAATGAGAAAAGCCTCAAGTTAATAGTACTAACTGGATGTTTGCTTATCAAAGACTATTTGTTAATGGTAATTGCTACCATTTTATATGATGATCAATACAATCTACAAGCTTTCTTATTCATCTCCCTTGGGTGGACATAGTTGATTAAGTCAACTTTAGATTACTGTGTTATTCAGTATAGAAATAAACATAACACTATTTGCTCTTGGCTGTGATTTTATAATTAGTATTTTGCTTTTAAGTTCCTTTTCTAGCTTTAGGATTAGAATCCAGCTGTAGAAAACCAAATAGATCCTCTGAGTCATTGGAAGCATTCATTACATCGACAGAGAACCTAACTCTATATATGTCACTAAGAATAACTTTTACATCACACTTCGTTACTTTCTCTTATGACTTTTTTGTTCTGGAACTACTGCTCTGAACAATTTTTAATCACTAGAAAGTTCTTCTCCTTCAATATGAGCAAAATAGAAATGTAGCTAAATACACAACTTAAAATCTTCTCTTTCAGCAACTACTTCCAGATATAAATTTGGAGATCTGTTTTTCCAAACTAAAGATTTATGTCACTAGTAAAGTCAGCAAACTGTGGTGGTGCATCCTCCCCATCTCCACCTCCCTCCCCAGGTCACACTATGATCTGATGAGATTGCTTTCACTTAAAATTAAAAGACTCTATGAGAAGACATGAATGACTGAGAAAATTAAGTCCTAAAATAGGGGAGGAGATGACAAATTCAGTTTTAGGTTCTGCAAAATAATAAAACCCCTATAATTAATTAACCACCTAAATAAAAGAAGAATACATAATTACATAAATTTCCTATCTCATGAGTTATATAATAAAAATACTGATCTTGGGTAACAAAAATTCCTCATATTAGCTGAAATCTGCTCTGACTCTATATGGACAGTGACAGGGACCAGTCAGCCAGTAAAACGACACAGGCCTAACACTAATACTGGCAACTTCTTAGCTGGTAGTACTATCACTTTTTAAATCTATACTTTAAATGATGAGAGAAAAGAATATTGTCTTGCCTTTCTGAGCCACTGTAGCACAGTGATCTGCCTTGGAATGCGGTCAAACTAAAATAATGCCCTATTTTGCAAGTTATCTGTGGTGGGCTGAGAGGTGCTGTCATGTGCTGGTTTTGGCATTGAATTATGTTAAAAGCAGTCTGGCTCAGCAACTCCAAATTAAGATCCTGATAGTGAGGCAAAGATTTGGCAGATAAGCTGCTAAGGAGACCTGGAGATATATGACTGGCAGTCAATCACTATACACTGTAAAAGTCCAGTCCACTTTCATATGGTTGGGTTCCTCTAATATATTCCTTCTTGGAGTGTGTGTGTGAAGCTTTCTCCCTTGAAGTGGAGAAGCCCCTTCAAGGATACTCCTCGAGGTTGAGTGAAAGAGATCTGGCCATGAGCATTGGTGTGGTGACTTATATCACTCTCTACTTAATAACTGTTTATTTTTGCCAGCTTTCTGTAATTGCTTTGATATAGTGCACTATACCTATACTATACACTGCTAGCAGTTTTAGCTTTTCAACTCTGTAGTAAATAACTCTGATTAAGCTATTTTGTCTAATCATTTGTCATATAAATAATAAATTAATTCATCTTTTTATAAATTTATCTGATTTGCCATCATTAATCCCGCAAGACAGAGTTGCTTAAACCATTGACAAAGTCTGGGGCTAAGACTGGATCCAGGGACACCTAAATTTGTCTCTGAGAAGTTTAGAAAACAAGGGGGGGCTTTCTGGACCCCATGACTCAACAGCAGGGCTTCTCTAATAAACTTTCTCTGAAGTTCCTATTCTCACCCACAACAGCCACCCAGCCAAGGAACCCACAAACCATCATAAAGGATTATAAAAAAATAAGGGTCACATAAACGGTGATTCAGTTCCAGAGATAATGGATGGACAACATGCAGTACATAAAGAAACTTTAGAATAAGTTGTGCCATCGAAACAATGAGGGGAACAAGCCTTCCACAAAAAGAGACTCAAACAAGCTTAGGCATATCAATAATTGCAAGGAAAGACTGTCCTCAGTGTACTGAGAGCTTATGACAAGTGTTAAGTAATTTGATATGTGGCCACTGCCTCCACTGCCCGGTCCAGAAGCCTCCTGCTGGAGCCCAGCCTGGGATCTCTGCACTAGGAATGCTGCTGCAGTACCAAGACTGAGCACACATTGCAGACAGGCACATGGATACCAGTTTGGCCACAGCTGTGGCTACACAGACAGCCTCAGACAAGGCTTTGCCCCCAGCAGCCCCCATACTCAGGACTCACAACAGGCACAGGCACACAAGGACACATCCCCTCCTCCTCTCCGGCTGTCAGAGGCAGAAAGTCATGAGTGCAGCAGACACACCACACTCTCCAAGTTCACAGACACACACCTTTATAGATCTCCCTAGCACCAGCACAGCCCTTCTGCCTGCCCAGCACCCCTGCCCAGATCCCAGCTCCCCGTACCAACCCCACAGGTCCCCAGCTCACCAGCTGGTCCCAGTGGTTGCTTGCTGCTCACATGCAGCATTCGCACTCTTGTCCCACTGGCAGGCCACACTCATGGGTCCCCCAAATAGCAGCATTGCCCTGCTGCCTGCCAGATACCCCCACCCAGACCTGAGGCTTCCCACTCCTGGCTGGTCCAGCTTGGAGTTTGCCAGTGAATCTACACAAACACACCATGCACAACTGGCTTGGGCAAGGTACACGGACTCTCCACCAGAAGCCAGCATTTGGCAAATAGGACGTGACACACGATCCAGATCCAGCACTGAGCCCCTCACTGAGTGTTCACAGAATTTCTTGTCACCACGACAGCAGAGACAGGGACTCTTCTTTCAGAAGAAAATTCAACATCATTGTTATGTGAAACCCAAAACTGAAAGGAGAATCCAGTCAAAGCAATATAATTTTAACCTGTGTCACAGTAATTTCAACATGCAATTCAGAACAATTTGGCTCAAGGGGTTTTTGAACCTGGGCAGAGTTTAAAATTCAGGAAAACAATTAGTTATATGGAATCATTCTCCTTTAGTCGCCTATTGCAGCAGATTCTATGGAGATCATCTAGGTGAAGCATGACTTCACACCCACAAGAAATACACCATCTCAGGGGGGGATGATGGATAGCAAACTCCTGTGCTGAAAATAGGACAGTTCAACCATAATAGAAACACCTTTTTTGCCTGTTTTCAGATCAGGTGGTCAGCCAGCCAACACTTTTTTAACATAGTAACAACCAAATGATATCAAATCAAAGAAACATAAAACTGGTCTGGCTCCTTTTTTTCACCCACAACAAAGTCAAAGAGGTGCCTAGTACTTTCTAACAACTGTAATTTGTGAAATTGCTGAATATAAGTAACAGCTGTGGTACTTGAAAATGCCAATAAAAATAGCAACAAAAACTCTGGTATAGAGATGAGGAATGGATGGCAGAGGGTGGGGAGATTCTAATCTTACTGATGAAATACAGAAAAGTAGAATTTGTGCTTGACATAGCATATTGCATTTTTCTTTGTTACAATACTTTATTTGAAGTTACTAAAAACACTTAAAAATATATTTGTCTTGCAGCTTGTCATTTTTCCTTCCACATACTCTCCTGCTCTATTTTTCTCACTCCTTCTTAACATGAGGAATTCAATGGTGCCCAATGACAGAGCAGGTAATCATGGGCACAAACTGAAACACGGGAGGTTCTGAACATCAGGGAACTTTTTTTTACTCAGAGGGTGACTGAGCACTGGCACAGGTGGTCTACGTACACTGTGTAGTCTCCCTCTTTGGGGATACTCTAAAGCCATCTGGACACAGTTCGGGACAAGCAGCTGTAATTATCCCGGCTTGACCAGGGGGTTGACTAGATGCCCTCCAGAGGCCCTGTCCAACCTCAGCCGTTCTGTGATTCTGTCAATTCTAACTGAAAAGAAAAGCTGGAAGTATTTGGAGAAATTTCTGATTTTTCTAGAGTTGAAAACAAAATCTTGTACTGAAGTACTTTATTTTCGACAAACTTAGCTGCATAAAATGTATTATGATACCACAGTTTTTAATTTCATTCCATACAAATCAATGGCATTGGAAAAGTTGCATAGAGCATTATATTTACAATACTGAAATTTTTACTTACCCAAAAGAATTGGCAGAAATTGTACCTCAGCACTGATTTCTACAAAACGTAGGCCAATGCTAGTGAGGTTTGGGCACTACTTAAGAGACTAAGCTTTTTTGCTGCTGCCCTGTTTCTCAGACACACACAGATATAAAGTGGGCTGCAAATAATGTAACATATTTTGTTGACCTGAGTGCTAAAAGCCTGAAGTACAGGAAAAATCATGACATGTGATATCGAGTGTTTGAAATGTCCTCTGGAAGGTGAGTTTTGAGCTGTGTTGGAAACACAACTTTAATGTAGAAAATATAAGCACTAGGTTTCAAAATTGTTCAGTTTTTTTCCATTGTTACACTAGCTTATAAAATGCATTCCATTTCCAATTATGTGCTTGAATCATACATCAAGTTACAGAAATCAGCATTAAGAGGAGATTTTGCTTCTTTTTTATTCCAAAAACCAAACCTTCAAGCTTTGTACAATTATTCTATTGTTTTTGCTAATCAGGGACCCCAGAAATAATTATACTATTGTTCCGTTGCTGAATGTCTCACAGGGACAAATTTGGCTACAGATCCTATCCATTGTTATAAACCAAGCTGTAATTAAAAAAACATTTCTACACTGGGTAGTTGGAAATAGAACCTGCTGAATTTTAACCAGCCAAGTCGCATTTTGAGTTTACAAATGAGGTACTTTAAACTTCTTCACTCAATACAGTTGTGAATTAAAAGCCTTGATTTCTCTCCTTGATTTTCCAGACAGGTAGAAGCCACTAAAATATCCAGTTCACAGCACATCAAATTAAACTTTACAGAATGGGATGTAGGTTTGCATATCACAATACATATTCAAGCATGACATGTTTTTAATTGTCTTCGAAATATTTTATTTCAGATATGGAGATTTTGCACCAACAAAAACTATTTCTCTTTCTTTTCTGAACTATTTTCTGAGCTAATACTTTGTGTTAAGACGACATGGAAATATTATGAAGGAAAAACAACTTCAAAGAAAACATTCTGGGAGTATGTTCCATATGGAAAGATTGTTGATATGGAGGCTTAAAAGCAAAACTTGAAGAAACAATTTACCTTTATCATGGAAAATAAACAGAAGAATCTATACATGACATAATTTAATGAAACCTCACTTATGAATAAAAATGTCCGAAGAGAAGCATATTAAAATAAAATCAAGTGTAAACAGTAGACAAATAACTTAAAAAGCCCATTGGCTATTGATGATTAAATGATGATTAAATGATGATTATGGACAAGATATTGTCCGACTATAAGTTTGAGAAAATGTTGTAAAGACACAAGAAAAATCTATGCTTAATTCCAAATGACTTTGTGGAAGATGTCTGTTTTACAACAGGATGAAAACAAAGATTCCTAGTTCATGTACTAAAACATGGATTTAATTTTTTTTATGAGATCAAGCCTGTAAATGGAGGGCAAGTCACAAAAACAGATTAGTAACAGTTTCAACAAAACATATCCATGTTTGTATTTGCTCCACAGAAAGAACTGTCAAGGTCTTTGAATTTACATATGGTTGCTGTAGTAGTTTGTTTTATAAAGAAACAATGATTTGTTATGTTTTGCAGTTCTGATTGACTTACTGGAAGGCCCCTAAAATATACAATCTACATTCTCTTCCAGTTTGGAAAGATGAATCAAGGACTCCTGTAGTGCATCTCACAAGAAGGCCACAAAGCACCTCAAACAGGGCTTTGTATAACTCAGCTCACTGACACACACCTTCTTTCATGTTTCACTGAATCTCACAAAACAATGTAAATCTGAGATAAAATCAATCTGCTTTCTTAGTAAAAGCCACTCTTGTTTTTCCCTTATAATCTTGGCTCAAGTCTGCGTTATGCACAAATTGTGCAGTAGATCCCTGCAATTTGCTGAGAGAAATAGCGTTATTTTTTCTTGCCTGCTGCTAAACTAAACTTCCTCACGCAGTCCCCATGGCAGTCCTTACTCAAGGATCCTGCTTGCATCACAGGATAATCCATTCTCCATGCCCATCTTGATATCTTACCCATAGAACCAAGATAATGGAGATAGATAAGGTTTTGGGCAATCTTTCAAGCTAAACTACGAATGAAAAAAAGAAAAAGCAATTGATACCGCTTCTTCATACTACTTCTTCATACCATGCTACCCATATAAATAGCTGGAGTGCCTCAGTATTTACTTCTTTTTCCCCTTAAGGTAACAATGTTGGTATTGATTTCAGAATGTAAATTGTTGTTATACCAGACAATCATTTGATTTCTTCTGCTCAATTTCTCAGTACTAAAATTTCATCAAAATCTGTAAATTACACTGCAATATATTAAAAGGAAACATAAATATAATTACCTATTATATTGCTCTTGCTACTTAGGCTGCTCAGAACTGGTCTTTTCATAAGGGTGAAAAATATTATTAATTACAGCCTGATGCATGACTGGGTAGGAGGTGACAGCGTGATGGTCCCAAGCACATTTAAACAAGGAGAACAAAGAGCCCGTCTGGTTGGAGACTTGTTTTAGTTTTTCAGAGACAGTGAATGAAGAAAAACCTCCAGTCAAGTTCTATGGTTTCCATTATCTTTTGAGACAATATTACATTCTTCCTGTGTTTATTTAGTGAAGTTCCTTCATTTTATTTCATGAAACTAGAGTCTTTATTCAATAAATTCTGCCTGGGTTTTGTTGGATCTTTTTTTTTTTTTTAAATTGGACATTCAAAAGACTGACAAACCTTTAACTAAAGACACTAAACACAGGACTATCACGTTTTAAGTTTTGCCTTCCTAATATCCACCTAAAAGGCAAATAGTCCTTCGCTTAAAAAGAATTGCTATCTACCTAAAATCATCTTGGCTGCAAGGTAAATTTAACATAACAAGAAAGCTAAGAGTTACAATTTAATCTAGTCTAAATCAGAATATTGCCTTGTTCATCTTTGGAGGTAAAACACTTATAAATTTTGAATATTTCAAATATTAGCCCCTATCCTCCTGAATTAATTGTCTGAGACTCAGAAAATCGGTTCTAAGCCTACAATTACAAAAATTAATATCTCAGATGCATGGAAAGGAAAGTGGAGAGAAAAGATGGAAACTTCTGTACACAATACAGCATAAAAGGAAATAGCAATGTGTGTTGCCAGTGGAAAACTAAGCTCATGTTCAGAAATATTACTCACCCAAATGGCTAGACGTTAGCAAACCAGGCTAGCTGGACACATTTACCACATGTTTCCTACCAGAACCCATGTGGAAAAAAGTCCTGAGAAAGGACTCATTAAAAATGGAACAAATTTGTATATGCCTATTAAAAATTAAATATTAATGGAGGAGCAAAGGCAGCTCTAATGAACATTCATGACATCATAAAAGATATACAATTTTAAAATAACAGTAACATGCCTTTTTGAAATGCCTGTACTCAATCATTGACTATAGATGACAAGGTTAACTTAGGGCATGTATTGAAGATGTAACGCAGATTAATTTCCTTGACAACTCTGTTGTTATAACCCTTGACATTAGAGAGACATGAAGCTCAGAGTCTTCAAATTTAAATGTCCCAAATTAACCTACCTAGATCTTGCACTATGTTCATAACTATTTAGGCACCTGACTTTAGATATTCAACGCTTAAAATTTTAGCTGTGTTTAAGAAAAGTATTTAAGATGCAAGACCCTGAAAAAACAAAACCTTGACAAAAAGATACTAGACTGACTTACATACAAACAATTTAGCTGTGATAAAATTGTATTTTATGTGATCTTCAGTAATTTAAAGACTTCAGTGATCTTCAATTTATTTATTTAGTTTGATTTTGGTTATGAGCTACTCCTAGGATGATAGATAATGCGCATTACAAGTGCACTCAATTGAAGAAGCATTTCAGAAGCACTGTACCAATTACAACAATAACTAGCATAACTTCTCTACACTCTGAGAAGTTTTACATTAGTAAAAGCATGTGTTGATCAGTAATGCATATGAAGTGCTAAATGTAGAAACAGCTGTTTCTGAGCTTTAACAAGTTAAATTGTAATAATATATTTACCCTGATTTACATTCTGCAAAACCCATCCAGTTTCCGTAATGTGAACAGGGTAATAAAGTTTCAGGGACTTACTTTTACCTGTAAATTACATTTTCAAACGCGAGAAGAAACAACTGAGATTTTTTCCTATCTCAGGACTGTACAGTATCTGGAGGCTGCTTATAAAAGTAACCCTGTTATTGCCATATATGAAAAAAACTGACGGGTATATTTGCATTTACATGTATAATGTTAACATAAATTATGTTTATAGTACTTAATGAGTTACAGAAGTGTTCCATCAACTCAGGCTTATTAATTACACTGAGTAAACTGATACATGCAGTATGATGTCAACAGTCATTACTAACACTGCACCTTGCTGTTGAAGCCTAAAATTACTGTGTTACAGAAGTACTGTGTATTTATGGTTTCATCACTGTCAGTAACTACAAGAGATATGCAGAGTTCTGCAGTGCCAGGAAGCAGGAAACTTTACACTGATCTTTAGGAAAAAGAAAGATGTGATAAAAACCCCTATAGTATTCTGTTCCATCAGCATTCTTTAGTACTGCACATAACCTTGGAAATCAAGCAGGCCATGGATCTTGTGTGAAGGTAGCAATCTTTTGTCTGGGGTGATGCAGCCCTTGCTCTATATTAGAATTAATCTTAGGATTTGAATGCTTTCATTTTAATGATGCATATAAAAGGAAGAAAAACATACTTCAAAATCCACAGATTTAGCAACAAATGACCAGTGTCCACTAGGAAGTTTGTACCAAAGGGCTTTAAAGGTAGTCACTGTTTTAAACAGAAAAAAAAAAGGGGGGGGTGGGGGTGTGGAGGGAAAGAAAATCTGAAGGCCTTTAAATGATCACACTCCAAACTAACCGGTGTTCATACCGACATCATGATGGTAATATTCATTTCTATTTACGTGAGTTTGAGGAAATTCAATTAAGAAGATTATATTGATCCCCAATAAAGCAAGGCTTAACAAATGCAGAAAAAAGCAGAATTCTCATAAAGATTCTAGAGATCTCTTATATTAGCATGGGGACAGGAGGAGGGCAAGGAAGGAGGCTGTTGGAGAATTGTACATTAGGACATTGCTTCCTGAACTAGCAGTGGTGTGTATGGGTATCTGTCACTGTCAGCTCACTGGGTTATAATTAATTTTGAGTCAGCAGCCGTGTCTTCTCCTACAAGCCCAGAAAGCAGCAACGGCAGCAGCACTGCTCTTTGAGGACAAGAACGTCTGCATGCCATGATTCTAGAAAGCAGCTGTACGTCTATTAACACAAGGAACACTAGAGCTGTCACATTAGATAAATTGATCCACATTGGACAAACTGAGAGTGGACATGATTGTCAAGGATAATATGGTTAAGCTAATGCATTCTGGGAGAGATGCAGTTTCTAGAATATTTTAATTTTGAGACTAATATTATTATCCCAATTGATTGCACACACTATAAGCTAATTAAAACACCTCTGTTAACATATCTGCAACTCTGATAGAAAAAGGACTAGACAATAATGTATTTCCACCATAAAAACCAGGTTTTCTTACTTGGGACAGGATGTCCTCAAGAATGGCTTTACTAACAACAGTTTTCTGAATTTATTTTAGGTTTTTTGGTTTGGGGTTTTTTTGTTTTTTTGGTTTTTTTTTAATTTGAACTCCCAAAGCTTTGGAGATTTCATTTTGCATATGCAAACACGTGATACAGAAAATGAAAATTTTTTAAAAATCCCCATCTTTTCACTTAGGATTCTTCAGGGAACAATGCGTATTAAAAATACTGACTACAAACTTCTCTTTCAGCACATATAACACACATGTATTATGCAATATCTTATGATGCCAAAGCCTGGAAAACTAAATCCACAGAGAATGATAGTATTTTCTGTGGCTGAATGTTTTTAGGAGTTTTTTGCGTTGCTTTGGTAATGGGTATTTCACTCCTGTTTCATGTTAACTGTTGGGGCAAGTCTCTGCTACGTGAAATTATAATCCCAAATAAAACACAAAATAAGGAATAAGCCTATGAAGGTGTTTCCACACAAAGGTTTCTATAGAAAAAAAATATGTATCAGCAGCTTAGCCAGAAGGAGAGCTAAAACCTCATTAACAAACAGGATGAAAAAGGAAAGAGGAAAAAAAAAGACTTCTTGCATGGAAATCAGCTATGTGACAGTGGTATTGCTGTACTATCAAAACAGGAGATCCTCTCAATGGTATCTTACTGTGAGAAAAAACAGGTAGGATGTATTTTCTGCTGGCCTCAAGCAGAAGTCAAATGAGACCTGACAAGAATCACTATTATTATTAGACTCCATCCAATTTTCAGTATTTTCCATAAATTACAGCATGCTCTTGACACATTAAAAGTCATAGGGAAAATGAGAATTCTGACTATCACTTGGATAGTTTCAGGTAATGCTACTAGTGCCATGTTCCCCTTAGAATATACAGAAAATGTTTGATAGTCCACATTTCTATTCTGATGTTGATGAACTAACCTACTTTATGCTGCCTGAGATTAATGTTAGTAAAGAAAAATCACACTGATGAACTTCTTTCAGTGGCCTAACAGAACAACTTTGCAGAAGTCTCTGAAGTTACATCAAGTGATGTTAACAGTCACCTACTTGGCTTCTGTTGGAAAGACATTCACTCAGTCACATTCTGAAAACTATAGAACTTTATACAACCACGGCCTGTGACTTTTCCATTTTCTGTCTATAAAACTGGAGAAAGCAGGATGTTGGACATCTACTTTGAATATAAACCAATTTAGTGATTGGTGCATATATTTTTCTAATGTACATACTACCAAGTTTCTCATTTCACAGAATTTGCCATATGCCATTACCTTTGATCCCAGTGTTTAAAACTGATGGATTTATTTTTGCACTTTCCACCCAGTACACAACGACCACGTTAATTAATACAGATAGCCAAAGACTGATGACTTTTGAGCCCAACATTTAAAAACATTTCAAGAGTAATTTGTATTTGTTTTGCAAACTCTACCTTTTCATTAGGCAAACTGACAAGCAAAAAATTTCTGTCTCACATTTTATTTTGCAAAACAATACTAATTTAAATAAAAGCGTGTAAAACACAGAGCCACAAAGGAATGAAATTGCACTTCACAAAAATATTGTAAAGGTATATGCACAGGCCCCATGTGTCTTCATTTTTCAGAGAATATTAAAATATAGAAATTCCATATAGGTTGTATCTAAATCTAAACCAATTGTTGACAAATATTGCTGTTATGTCATGATAATTCTACATTAATAGCTAGCTACTGAACAGACAGGACACACTTCTGAATAAGAATTCAGCATTAAAAAAATTGTAATATACAGTATTTCTATGTGTGGGCAAATTGAACTGACTTGTTTTAATATCGATTTCACATATAGATCACGATCCTTTCTGATATGATCCTTCCTATGACAGATAGATGAAAATGCATGGTGGCAGTTTGAGATTTAAGGTGTTATCAAACTGTAGAATAAATCATAGAGCTCAATACCTGTGGAAGCCACCTTATCTCAGTCTTCACAGGTTGACAAGGCATGTAAAGAATGCATCCAAGCTCCCTGGTTTGATCTCTATTGTTGACAGATCACAGATATGGAAGTCTGAGATATTTCCACAGGAACTGCAAGTAGGATGATAACTAGTAAAAAATGGCAGACAACCACACCTACTTCTTCAAAAAATGTGAAAGTGGAAAGGTGTTTATTTTCTTTAGAGAGGCTGAACGGAGGAAGAAGATGTCATTATATTGCATTACAGTTGCTAGTAATATAAAAAAGCAGTAAAAAGAGCAGGCAAAAAAAGTTTTAGAAAATTCTCTGGAGACTTTTAATACTTCTTCACACACTTCTGAAAGTTTTCCACTGATCTCAATGGGATTAGGACTGTTTTATTAGCATTTTTTCTGGCACTAAATTTAAGTTTTTCCTGTTATCTAATGGTCATTGTTATGAATGTTTCTGACTTTACCAGCCTTTTAAGTCTAAATTACATTACCCACAAATATTATCTTTTGTACTGAAGACGCTCATTATACATAATCCACTTTTTTGCCTTGTAGTGTTGGGTTTTTTTTTCTAAGGTGTGCTAATAAGTATTCCTTGGATATAAAAAATTAAATCTGATTATGACTTCTTAAACAATCTTTAAGTATATTAAATGATCACTTAGGTTTGACATTAAGTGTTTTGTGTGTCAGTGTTTTGTCTGTGTGTGCAAATTCCTGTGCCTGAACTTCCTAGAATCAATTAAATATATATTCCTTTAATAGCTTATCTCTCTAGTTTCTAAATGAAGATCAAATTCTAATGTGTAATTAATGAACTATATATGAAGCCTACCCTTAACTTCTGAATTATATAATGTCCAAAAAAAAGTAGTAAAAAATTATGTGGCAGTCAAAGCAAAATCGACATTTCAGTATGAAATGACAAGCATGCTTCATTAAAGTCCAGATCCGGCAGTTATTCCTCAGAAGGTAATGGAGGCCTTGCACTGCAATAAGGAATGCTGTTTTCATTGACAGGTAATTACTCCGTTAATGCCCCCATTACGCGAAGACAGACTAGCCAAAGTGCTAAGGTGTCAAGCATCCATCACTTTTGGTCATACCAAACCTCCCATACATGCAGGTTATAGGACAGCCAAGTCCCACTTGGCACAGGTGTGTTCACTTTGGTCCTTGAAACAGCACATGCACTGCACCCAGGCAGAGTCACAACAGCTGAAACAATGCACTGGAGAAAAAACAGCAGCTAGGGGAATTAGATCAGTCTTTCTGGTATCAGGCATTTCTCTGCAAGAATTTCTGGAATTAGGGAAAAAAGCATGTATGATTACATTTGGATAAGTGCTTATCGCAAGATTATCCTTTTCCATGGGAATAGTTTTAGGTAATATTAGTTGTAACTAGCTTTATTGAAAGGAATACAATCAAAATTATTAAATAATTCATTCTGCATCATTTGCAAACAACAGGCTAAAATATGTACATATTAGAGAAATGCCTTGTGTGCACTGTGAAAGAGACCAGAGGGCATGAGCTTTGCTCTGTAGAAGCAAGGTTATTTATCATTATTCCTTAGAAAAGTTCATAGTTCAAAAACTCTAGAATTGAAATCAGAAGCCCTCTGGAATAATGTATTTTGAGTAGCTGTCCTAATAAGAACAGTAGAAGTAACAAAAATAATCCAAAATCAAGCTGTACATGGTTAACTTCATAATGAGGAAGCCAAATGTTTCCCACACTAAGAAAAAATTGATATGGTACATGCCCTGGGTTGACAGATGGGAGAAAAAGAAAGACAGATGTGTTCTAATTTCTTGGGTAGGTTTTTTTTTTTTTTTTCCTTTAGTCCTTTTTTTCTGCAAGATGATGATCAGGCATAGATGAAACTGCTTACTCAATAACACTGTCTACAGATATTCACCAGAGCAGTAATGCCAAATATCCTTTAGGACTTTGCCCACTAGTATAATCTCGAAAGATATTCAGTAACAAGCAAAATGAGTAACAGCTGCCACTTTCCTTAGAAATGACAAAACACCAACCAGGTCCAGTTTGTGCAGCCCTGGTAGAGGGGACCATCTGGAATGCTAGCCTGAATCTTAACAATTAAAATCAGGGACCAGGTCAGACAAGTGGCATCTTAAAGAATTCATGATACTGAGTTTCTAAGCTAAACTGAAAATGACAGAGGAGCCAACATGTGAGGGAATATAAGTAGTCATTCTCACCCAGGGGATGGAGGGTGATCATGTGCTCAAAGTACAGGACATGGAGTTAGAAGACAGATTCTGTGACACATTTCATGCGTAATAAAATGTAAGTCACTATAATCAATAGAAAGTTTCCAATTAAACTCAGAATAAGGTACCTGGGGTCTATCTTCCAGGTACTGAGAACCTCCTGATGGTGGACAGATGCTGTCAGCTGCCAGTGATGTGAAGCATTTAACATTTTTGCTTATTGGTAAGTGGGAAAGATCACTGCCCTTTTTTTTTTTTTTTTTTCAGCTAGGCATGATGTTTTCAAAAGCTAACATGATATTTTCAAATGAATTTAAGATGCTCAGATGGCAAATGTTACTCAGAGAATAAACATTTTATTATTTTGTAATCTGAAGTAGAAGAAATATGCTTATCATTTCAATTCACTTGATTATAAAAGGCTTAACATTGAGAAGGGGAAGGATGGAGGAGAGAACAGAAGAGTAGCACTGTGAGAGGAAATACTCGAATAACACAGGAAAGAATGCTCTTCCCTTACAAAATTTACAATCTGATTGAAGACTGGATGAAGTAAAGACAACAAGAGAGCCATGGGGAAATAACATAGGTAGCAGTAACAGCTCCACATGATTACTGTGGTTAGTGATGTGTCCTGCTTGATGGATCTAAATTATTATGCTTTCTGGTTGTTTCTGGGGATATACTTTCCTTCTTAAAAAAAAAAAAAAAAAAAAAAAAAAAGGAGAGAAGAAAAAGCAGATCTTCCTTTCTTTCCTTTTCCTCTTTTGCTATGTTCATAACACATCGCTACTTTCTTTAACCTCCTAATTTCAGTTATATGATCTTTACTTTTAGATATTAATTTTCATGCATTGATTTTTAAAACAATAACAAATAAGAATTTTATTTACTCCTCCCCATTCCCTGTTCACCCCCTCCCCCCCCAACATCTCCTTGTAAAATTCAATAGTCAACTACCTGCAAACAGTGAGGGCATCTTTAAGAGAATAAATATAGGAAGACCCATTATCAACTGATGGCAAGAACAGGATATATGTGATAGAATTAAATTTGCCCAGGGATCACAGGTGATAAGGTGATGGAAGGAAGAGGATTCAAAAGTGAGCCCTCTGCAGAAGAAAATGGGAGACTTGGTTAGCTGGGATTTGGAGAAGGCTGAGGTACATAACAGCTTTTTTGTTTTAGTCTTCTCCAGCAAGTGCTCCAGACACAGCATCCGAGTCACAGAAGACAAAGACAGGGACTGAGAATGAAAAACTGGCTGCAGTGAAAAGATCCGATTCAATATCATCTAAGGAATCTGAAGGTACTCAGATCCTTGGAACATGATGAGGTATATCTGTGGGTCTTGAGAAAACTGGCAGGTCAAATGGCTGAGCCACTGTCCATGTTTCAGAAGTCAAGGGAGTCCAGTGAAGTCTGTTCCCATTGGCTGGAAAAAGGGTAAACATAATCTCAACTTTTGAAAGAGGGAAATAATGAAGACTTGGTGAACTACAGGCCAGTCAGTCTCCCCTCATTGCCTGGCATGATCATGGAGCAGATCCTACTGGAAATTATGCTAAGGCACATGGAAAAGAAGGACATGATTGGTCACAGACAACATGGCTTCCCTAAGGGCAAATCACGCCTGCTAAACTTGTTGGCTTTCCACAATGTGATTACAGTGTTTGTGGATAAGGAAAGAGCACCTGAACTCGTGCAAAGCACTTGACTCCATCCTGCATGACATCCTGGTCTCTCAACTGGAGAGACACGGATTTGACAGATGGACCACACAGTGGATAAGGAATTCGGCTGCACTCAAAGAATTGCAGTCAATAGCTCAATGTCCTGATAGAGACCCGTGACAATTCGTGTTCTTAAGGGGTTCCTTTTGGGAGTGGTGTTGTTTAACATCTTTGTCAGCAATGTGGACTCTCCATAGACCCATCGGAGTGAGTCCAGAGGAGACTCGCAGAGATGATCAGAGGGCTGGAACACCTCTCCTATGAAGGCAGGCTGAGACGGTTGGGCGGTTCAGCCTGGAGAAGAGAAGGATTCAGGGTGACCTTATATCACCTTCCAATACCAAAACTGGGCCTACAAGAGAGCTGGAGATGGACTTTTAAAAGGGCGTGTAGTGATAGGACAAGGGGGAATGGCTTTAAACTGAAAAGAGTAGACTTAGATTAGATATAAAGAAGAAATTCTTTACTGTGAAGGTGATAAGGCACTGGAACAGGTTGCCCAGAGAAGTTGTGGATGCCCCATCCCTGGAATTGTTCAAGGACATATTGGATGGTGCTTTGAACAGCGTGGTCTAGGTGGAAGATGTCACTTCCCTTGCAGAGGAGATTGAAACTAGCTGATCTCTAAGGTCCCTCCCAACCCAAACCACTCTGCTGTTCAATGACACTACAGTATTCTGCATACACACTTCTATCAAATGGTTGTGAAAATACATAAATGTAAGTTTTGGTATCATTACAGGAATTTTTTTAATCTTAGATGATGTGTCTGTGAGAATCTACTCAGCTCACTCACTGCGTTTTCCTTTATTGTGATTGCTACTATAAAGATATTTTTAATTAAGTTTTTTTTCAAATATACAGAAATCATTAACTAAAGTGACATGATAACATACATGAGTAATCCAAGTGAAACCACAGAACTATTCATTTCTGGGAAAGTATGAGTAAATCTACACACTAGATGATATGTACATTTATCTATGATAACATCTAAACAGTGCTTGTATAAATAATGGTGTGACACTACTTCAAAGCAGCAACTCCAAAACTGCTTTACTCAATCCTGCTTTCTGTCTAAACTTTAATCCAACACATATGTGTGTTGTGCCAGGCTCCAGAATAAATACTTCGAACAGTACCAATATCTATTTTCACTGGTATCTAGCACAAAGACCCTCTATGTTTAACTGTGATTGTGTTTAATTTCATATTGAGATGATTAATCAGAGTAAATGTCTTTATTTTCTGCTGTTTTAACTCCAAGAAATGATCTCTTCTGGTTTATCCTATTATAAGGATCGTTACAAAAATGGGAAACAATTAACACTGGGTTTAATGCGTGAATGCCATAGAGCTGAAGTAATTGCACTCAAGGTCTGCTAACTTTTTAATCAGGCATCTGGTTGCAAGCTGCTCACGATTGATTCAGAGGGAAGAACTAACACAATCTAGGCAGCAAAAGCAGGTGTGCCAAAAAGCAGACATGTTGGCGAAACCAGTGAAAGCCTCTAGAGGTTAAAAGAAGCAAAAACTAGTGGAAAATTCTTCTTAAAAGACTTTTGCTTGGGATCCTGTCATAACTGAATGAAATTAATTGAGGCAAATGAGCATAGAGAGAATTTTTTTTACCAAAATAATTAAGAAATATGAACAGCAGAACCACAAAAGCTCAGCCTAGAGAAGACTTGCCAGTCGGAATCTTAGTGAGCTGAATTAATTAGACTGGGGAGCTGAAATTTTCACATGTACTTTGCTACATAAAATAAACAAGAAATACTGTGAGAAGTTTCTAGAATTACAATTAGGACACTTACTATTCTCAGCATTTTTGCCTTGTTTTGGAGAAATGAACAGATCTATTTTTATTCATTAAAAATACACTTTTTTTCTTTTCTCTAATAAGTCTGTTCTCCATGATTAAGAGAGTCCTGAATCTAAAAGCGCTTACACAGCGTAGCACCGGGCGCACTTACAAATTACATGTGTTGATGGAGACTATGGCTACACTCACACATATCTACACAATTACAATTATATTAAAGAGGCAAGTGCAAGAATATAATCTACATGAAAATTGCATTCTTGCATCTCTTTCCAAGTGAAAATACCCCTCTCTAGTTCATAAAAGATACTACAACAGTAAACTCCTTTCAGGATTGCCCTTGAGAAAAAATTGTTTAGGTATATATGTTTGCATATAATCTTCAAGGTTGGTGAGTTGGGGTTTTTTTATCAACATCTTTAACTGAATCACATTTGCACCTAATTGTAATGATTTGGGCATGCTTCTTTATTAAATATATAGCTTACATAACCTTATATAACTGTTCTGCATAACGATTTTGACCAAACTCCCTAAAACATCTAGATTAGAAATAGAAAACTATATTGATAATAAGGTTCTGACCCTTATTAATGGAGAGCAAGAAAGAATCTCACTTATAAACCAGTAAGCACCACTCATCTTAGGAAAAAAAAAACAAAGCAACATAGGTAATAGGTAGTGCAAGAGGTTTAGAAGCTTAATTTCATAGAAAACTCTAAAAATCTGCTACAAATAACACTTTTTAAGAGACTGTCAAAAAACAGGATTGAGCTGAAACCTAGATATTTCTAGCAAATATTTTGCAAAATCCTAATCCTTCTGCCTAGTAACAATTTCCCTGTAAACTCTAGAAATAGGTTTCCTATCTTTTAGGCACACTTTGGTGAAAGAAGTAAGTAGTACGCCATCTTCCAGGCTTTGCTCTTTCTAAGACAAAGCAGGCAATGATGACTTAGAACTGGACTAACAGTTATGTTAAAATAAGGGTATCTAAGGATTATTATAAAACCTTGCTGTTTGGGGTTTTGGGGTTGGTTTGTTTTTTTGCTTTTTTTTTTTTTTGTTTGTTTTTTGTTTTGTTTTTTTTGGTTTTTTTGTTTTTTTGGTTTTTTTGTGTTTTTTTTTTTTTTTTTTTTTTTTTTTCAGCTGAGTGAGTCCTACCAAGTACAAGATGTATTAATTAACTTGGAGCCTCACAGCCCACATCAAACTGCATGGATCCAACAGCGTCACTTCAAATTCTTTTAGAGCTGGTTGAGTACAGATGCAGTAGGATATCAGAAGCTTTAATCATTCCCTATTTGCTTAAATCAAAAGCCTCATCTTTTCTCAAATTGTTTACCAACACTTGAAATCAGCAAGTTGCAGCAGCTTAGGCATCAGCAGAGCGAAATAGCAAGGACACCTTCTAAGGCAGATGACATGAGATGGCTAAATTTTTTTCTCTCTTCCTATGCCTAAATGGCCATGGTTTTGCAAAGCAATACCCAGTTCAATGGCCACTATCTCGTCTTGAGATAAGTATGGAAGAATAGTCACATATTTGTGAATCTGCCAACACTCCAGTGACAGTTTTCTTTCTTTCGCTTTCTAACAGCTATCACTCAGTCACTCTACTGTCTGTCGTCTGCAGGTGAAGGTTTTTGAGAAATAAAAAGCAGTGGTCTGGCACAGGGCCACTCACACACTCTCACAAAGAGACCTTTAATCATAAGGGACTTTCGCATCTCTCTGATCTAGGAGCAATTCAGGATATATGCCAGAAGGAAGAAGAACAAAGATACCAGCATTTGAAAATTCCCTCAGTGCCTTAACAGCACTGCTGAGATGGCTTTTGCCAGATTAAACAGACATGTTCCTTTAGACCCTAAATATTGGTCTGAAACTAATTCCCGAAGCATTGTCCAGAGTTTAACAGGGTTTCGGATACCAACAATCAAACTTTGAAGTAATTCTTCAAATTCCAGTGGGGTTGGCAGCAGAAACAGCTAGAATATAGGTCTTTCCAGGCCAAGGAGAGAGAGGGCAGCTTGAGTTTTTGGCAATTGTTGTCTTTAAAGGACTTGGACAAAGCAATTCCAACACAACAGCTTATTTCTAAAATGCTTTAAAGTAAAGGCTAGTTGTGGGGGTTAGTGAACTAGCTGGTATTTTCTAATGTTGCCTACATTCAGCATGGCATTCTGACTCTGAAGGAGAACACTACAGGAGCTGCAATACATTAGTGAAACCTGACAGGGTAAAGATCTTCCTTCACTTGCCATTTTGTTTTGAAGCAAGAAGAAACTACAGATTTCAAGATGAGGATTCTATCTGATACTCTCATGAAGCACCATTGTTATACAATCCCCCTAGTGATGTCGATAACACAAACCATAACTGTGTAGAGGCAGAAGAAAATAAATCTTTTTAAAATCTTTGAAAAAAAATTTGTAAAGTGGCTTATGCTTTCGTTTCATACATGCCAGTACTTGCCTTCATAATTCCTTTGAGACACGCTCAAATGTTAAAAGAGCCCATTTGCCTTTCTATGTTCATTCAGTTGAACACTCAGCAGGATCACTTTCTTGTGATGTTTCTAGTACTTGGGTTAATTTCATTACACTCTGTGAGATATTCATCATAAAGAAATATCAGGATATCAAAATGCAATGTAATACTTAAATTCCAGTTCACTTACATGGGTGAACTAAATTAATGTCAACCTGGAAATTTGCTCTGAGTTATAAGTGAATATATTCATTCTTTCCACGCTCTTATCAGCTTCTGCAGAATCTAAGGTTTTTTAAAAATTCTGAAGAAAAGGTCTCAAAACTATAAACTGAATGAAGGCAATGTGGTGCTTGCTTTCTAAATCAGCAGACAGACAGCTGGAGTGCCACTGCTGTAACCCAAAGATTTGACAGGCTACAGCAGAGTTAAAACTGACAAGAGCCTTTTGTCATATTTTCCTGCTGCTATTCAAAACTCTCTGAACAGCAGGAGACTGACGAGAAGGAGGTTAATTTTGCTCTGCAGCAGTTTAGACTATGGAAGACTGAAGAAAGTAAACACTACAGAGCAGCTTCATTCCTATAAATTGCTGAACATGTGATCTGGGGGAGATGAGTTAGCAAGGCAGATATGTTTGCAACCAGATTTCACAATGCCTTTAAATGTGGTGCTTTGGTTTCTTGGTTGGTTTTGTTTGGTGTTGTTTGTTTGTTTGTTTTACTTATAATTTATTTATTGATTTCTCTTCTTTTAACAACTAAAATCCAGTAAAGCAAGCCTGAATGTCATTTTTAATGCATTGCATCATTCAAGAATGCAGTCATTTATGGGAAAGCAACACTTTCTTTTGTATTTTGGAGCCAGATGTAAGAGGAAGAAATTAGATCCCCAAGGGGACATGAGCTTGATCACTGACAAGGAAGGCATGTACACTGACCAGGGCAGTGGCAACGAGTCTATTAAAAAAACATAACAGAGAGAGGACTGAAACTGAATAGAAAGAGGAGGACTGAAGTCAGGGAAGTAGTTCGAACCTTGTAGTTAGAAAAGAAGAATGAAATGAAAGACCACACAAAGATAGTGGGTAAGACCAAGTGGGTATGACAAGCCAAGGACAAGATAAAGATAGATATTGATTCTTACTTACCAGTGGGAGAAGAGGAAGGTGGTGAAAGGAAGCAAATGTTACAAAGAATTGGAAGAAAAGCCTCCAGCTGGCCTGAGCAGTTTGGACTAGGAAATGGATGGAAAAGACAAGGAGAAATCCACAAAGAAAATGTCTAAGAGAAAATAATCCCTGACTGAATGACAATAGGACAAAACTCTCTTGGGAATGAGGAAAATTTCAGTAGCAAATAATATTCTAGTGATCAGGAATGGATCATTTGTTCCAAATCTAGGTATTAAAAGGTATTGGTTAAAGGTTTAAAAAATATTCCTGGAAAACCTATATGATGAATCCCGCTCAGTAAGATTTTATCTCTATTTTCATTATACAGAATGTATATGGTACTAAGGAAGTTGTTGCATTTTCTACAAATGACCATTTAGGGTAACAGAATAGATTATTTTTAAAGTCAGTGGAGAGAAATGGGCATATGCCAAGGATGCCATGTTTAAGACATCACCCTTAAGGTGGGATGAATTCCTTTCTGTCAAAGCCACTTCACATTGACAAAACCAATGTCTGCATGACCTCGTCTAAGTAAGATGAAATGCTATTGAAGCCATGTAATTTCTCCTTTAGTTTCTGCTCTGTATTTCCTGAATGGTTAAATTTAGGGTCTGAGATTTGAGATCATGCATAAAACAATGGCTTATGTGCCACTTCTTCAAAGCCACAAAGGGTACTAACATGCTTGTGCTTTTTCACTGAAGTGCAGAAACAGTGTGTTAATATTTGCAAAGCATTTAGAAAAGGTAGTGATAAATGTCATAGCAAAGTCCATGAGAAAACTAATAGCTCTGTCCTCAAAACAGGATATGAACACTGCAACAAACAACATCAACAGATAGTGAACAAGGAGGAAGGCAAATATTGAGTTTAGCTCATTAACTTGGACTGAAGATTTTGTGCACTGAATAGGATCAAGATTCTGTGGATATAATGATTGATACATGATTAGGTAATTAAATACTCATATTGCAATTCCTACACACAGGGGGGCTGAACTGAGTTTCCAGTAAGCAACATTAATAATGGCTTCTGGGTGCTAGATTCTGAAACTTCAAAATAATGATTAAATATAATTTGTTCTTAGTGGATATATCATGGCAACTTGCAAACAGATAGGGAGAGAAGACGCCTTGCTAAGACAGTCCTGCTAGGGGGAAGAAGATCGAAGTAACTGAAAACAAATTCTAGGTTTTCTATACAACTTTTTTCATTCATCTCCGCCAAGTGTTTTTAAAATCTTTTGGAACTATGGTTCAGGTTTATGTCCTTTTTGTTTTATTTATATTCTCTTTATCCTAGCCCAGGAGTTCTAATTGTTTCTATTCATTATGAATTAAAGCAAAATTATATTACAAAGACATTCACGTTTCTGTTTTCCAGTCTGTCTGTTAAAGCCATTACCAGAAAACAGGATTTTTGACCATACTTCCATTAAAATAAATGCATATTTGTTTGACATTTCCTCATATTTTTCAACACTCACTGTTTAGTTTCTATTTACAAGTCTCACGGATTTCAAACTGAAATACTTCCACAAAGGCGAACTTGGCTCAATTTGTATGCTAGTCTAACTGGCAAGAAAAAAACAACAGTATTCAGGACTGACTCTCTCCTCTCTTTGGAGAGAAAGATGCTGTGAAGAGAGAACCAATGCACACAGTCATTGAGAAATCTGGAAGTGCTGTCATTGGAAGTGACAATATGGCTTGCTTATTGAGGATTTGCTTTGAATGCGCAGCTTCAGAATTATTTACTAATTAAAAATGTTTTAACACGGAGAAACCCTTTGAGATTTGCCTCTTTTTTCCTAGGGTGCAAGAGCGTGAAATCATGGATGAATGAGCTATAGCACCATAATTTGCTTCTGTCAGTTTAAATGAAAAGGTCTGAAATGAACTGGTGAAATTATATCACAACATTTTTACCCACCAGTAAATGCAATTTACTTTTATGATAGATAACCTGTAACCGCATACCCGCCTTTCTCAAACTTCTGATCTTATAGCAGACAGCAGAATTACGTGCCCTATATGCCATGCTATGCTCTTCAGAGTGGGGAAATGAAGATCCCAATTGACATCGAATTGCCAACATTTAGCATTGAGAACATGTTACTTGCATATAAGGTCAAAATTCACCTATGCACAGAGAGAGTCCCTGCTCTCCAATCTGTCTCATCACACACACAAAGTAAACTGAGGCTGGTTTATTCTGATGTTGTTTATTTCTGTGCTGAAATAAATAGCAGCTAGAAAGAGAGACCTTAACTATTGGGGTGGAAGAAAGAAAGGACACTTGCTGGCAACAGTAGATATACATGTGACTAAAGAGGACTAGTATGACTCTTACTAATAGAAAAATAAAGTCACTCAGCTGTGAAATGACTCATAATTAGGAAGACCTCATTCAAAACCCAGTAAGAGCAACATACTAGATAAGCAAATCAAAATCATCACTTCAGTTCTTTAAAGACAGATAGCATGCAGTATCCATCTGTTAAGCGATACCACCTGTTCTATCAACTCATTACATCGTCTGGAGTATTAAGCAGGAAAGTCAATTAAGTCAATCCATGTGCAGGAGGACCTTCATGGAGGGTGAGCAATTGTTCTCTGCTACTCCCTATCTCATCCCAGCAAGAAAGAAACAGGATAACTCCAAATGACTTCATCTGTCCCTTGTCAGAGTCCATCTCCACCTCTCGATTAATAATATAGGAGGCACTGAAAAAATATGAAGTCTATATATAAAGTAGGTTGTCTTTTATTATCAATACAAGGTTATTATTAACCATTCATACCCAGAAAGAAATTTAATGAAGTTTTTCATTGTGTTCCTCTGAGCAAAGGCTAAATTTTATTTGCCCAAGCACATCATCACCTCAAAATGCTCAGCTTACCAGCACATGTTGTTTCAGCCAAAGCCTAATATTAAGTTGCACTTATGACCTGTGGTTGCCAATATATGCACATTTACACAAAATAATGTGTGGTTGCCCATATACCCTTGTTTACACAAAATACACATTTTATTGTGTAAAGAATCTAGACTCCATGATTCAGACTCTACTTTTATAGCTCAAAATTATTATCTTCATATTGATTTAACCATTTCTTTGCAGAAAGCAATCATAAGAAGAAAATCTAATATGCTGTCTTGGCAGAAAATGGCAAAGGGCTGTTAGTAAATGTAAAATCAAAAAATTCTTCAGGAAAATTCTGACATTTCTATCACAACTTAAAGAATATCTCAGTGAGGTTTAATTCTTATAAATGCAAGGCGGAATTGGCTATAAAGGTCACACACAGCCCAAAACATCTTCAGCAAGGACACACTTAAGTGACATAATGCTGATATAAGAAGTGAATCCCAACTGCATATCTGAGAAGTGAATTTGTATCCTGATGCCTGCTAAGTACAAAGAATGAAAAAAAAAACCCTTCTCATCACCAGAAAAGCTGACAAGGAAATCACTCTTCCAGGAACTAAGAGGCAGTGTGCCAGGCAGTGTAACTTCTGCAAGAGTGACTTATTGTATTGATGGTGTTTGATTAGGGAGGGTTGTGGTTACCTTAGTTAGCTTGACATTTTTAAACTTAGATCTTTAAACCTCATGATTTATATTAAGTAAAGCTAAAAAGAAAAAGATGATTTAATGTGTCCTTCAACAATATCCATTCTCTTTAGCTGGATAAGATTTCTCTATATATAGGCATAACATTTCTCTATCTGCATTCTCGTTCACTTACATAGTAACAGAAGTCAACATTTACTTTAATGTGTAGGTAAAAAATGTGGTTTAGTCTCCCTCAATTTTCATGTGTAATTTTATGGAGATTTTTTTCTTCCTTTTTTGGATAGAGACAAATAGGAATTGTGATTAATTGAATGAGAAGGGAAAAAAAAAACAACAAAAAACAACAACCAAAATAAAATAAAATAAAAAAAAAAAAAAAAAAAAAAAAAAAAAAAAAAAAAAAAAAACCAAAAAAAAAAAAAAAAAAAAAAAAAAAAAAAAAAAAAACCAAACCAAAAAAACAACAACCCAAGAAAAATTTAAAACTCAAGAACTCTCAAGCCTCTCACCTTTCATTGTAATGTCCTTCCTTTAATAGAATATTTGTAACAAATCCGTATGTTTATAAGGAGAGCTGTTTCGTACCATCCAGGCCAATTTAATTTTCCTGTTACAATTATCCATTTCTAATATAACCAGAAATTCATTAGCACCTCCACCCAGATTTCAACTGACCTGCAGAGTCACCATGAAATCACAAACAACACAGGTCCTCATCTATACAAAAACTGGAAAGGAGGAAGCCGGACAATGATGTTCTAAAGATCAGTTTATGCACAAATTCTGAGGAAAATGAAGAGCAAAATACTATAGAATTAGCTGAGTTGCTCAGAACATACCGCAAATAACGCCAAGGGTTTGGGTTCAAACCCTTTTGACCCATTCACTTGTGGTGTACTCAATGATCCTTGTGGGTCCTGTCCAATTCAGAATATTCTGTGATTCTGCTAGAAGATTTTGTCAGCCAACCATATGTTGTTGAAATCCCATCAAAATCCCAGTTTTGCCAGTTGTGAATTTATTCCATGAAGCTGCTTTTATATTTTTAGTTTCTTTCTGAGACTAAGAGATTTACAGTCTCTCAGGCAATATGGGTGTTCAGGGAAAGTTTTGTGTTCCTGAAAGACAGAATCATAAAATCATTGGATGATTTAGGCTGGAAAAGATCTTCAAGATCATCGAGTCCAACCATAAACCTAACATTGCCAAGTCCACCACTAAACCACATCCCCAAGTGCCACAACTGCACATCTTTTAAACATCTCCAGGAATGGTGACTCTATGGTAGCCCATTCCAATGTTTGAAAAGCATGCCCGTGAAGGCATTTTTCCTAATAGCTAGTCTAAAGATCCCCTGGCCCACTTGAGGCCATTTTGTACTGTCCTGTCACTTGTTACTTGGGAAACAAGACTGACTCCCACGTCACTACAACCTCCTTTCAGGTTGTCGTAGAGCAATAAGGTCTCCCCTGAGCCTTCTTTTCTCCAAGCTAAAAAATCCCAGTTCCCTCAGACCCTTTCCCAGATTTGTTGTTTCTCATTGGGCACCCTGTTTAGGTATTTACGTGTAATATTTACCTGATATTTACACTAGATATTTACTTGTCTTTGATAACATAAGTGTGTATTGGATTTGTGTCCTTAAACAACTTTATTTTGACTAGCACAACATTACTTTTTTATTATGTGCTTCTTTAGAAAGTTATAGTCTCCATCTGAAGAATTCTGTGCATTTAGAATTAGTGCTTGTATGTAGGAACTGACCTAGAAGGAAATCAATGTGCTTTTGCAGTTTTTTGATTGCTTTCCTTATTTTTGTTGTGACACTTGAAATAAGGATGTTTTAAGTACTGTTTCTAGATACCTTTCTCTAGGTCTTTACCTCCAGATATTGCCTAAATATTATGGACTCTTTCTGTCTGACAGATTAAAAAAGGCATTTCTCATCTATGTCTACGCAACTAAAATCCCTATTCATCTTCTTATCTTATATCTTGATTACAGCGTCTCTTCATCACACTTCATAAAATGTGGTCCTGCTCCATTTATTTCTGCGTTTTAACGACGATGAATAAGAATCTGAGTTCAAAAGAGAAAAAAAAGAATAAACCATATCCACAAAACTCTTCTTCCCTAAATGCCTGTCTTTGGATCTCTATAAGGTATTAGGCCCTTCTCACTGCACAGGGGCAGCAGAGCCAGCAGTGCAGCGTCCTACAACACAGGACTTACTTGCTGGGTAAATCTTCAAAGCAATAGCAAGAGCAGTCATGCTGCTCAGTGAAGGAGAGGGCAGGGGGAAAAGGATGACAACAGCTGGAGTGAAATGCAATGCTGTTGCGTCTGAGCATATTTCAGGAGCTAGATGTGGCTGTCAGTTATCTTTATTTTGCCTGTACACATATGAGAGAGGCAGGTTTTTCCTGTCTGGAATATGTATACAAAAAGCAGGTCTATTTCCACACAAAAACTATTCCACCTCTGATGAATTTTCTAATTAGTTTCTATTCTGCAGTAGTTTTTGAGTGGAGACTGAACTGCCAGCCTGCTGTGACTGAAACATACCCATAATCAAGGACATGCAACCCTTTTCTCAAGCAGCATTTTTCATTGGTGCATATAGGATGCAGGATAATATGGAAACAAGTTCAGACCCTTTTAGAAACCCACATTTATTGTGTTTTTCAGAAATTTCTCAGCTCAGTGGCCATCATAAAGAACTCCGTCCCTTACTTCAGAGTCACCAATTTTTTTCAAGAGAATCTATTAGCTAAACAAAGCCAAAAGACTCTGTAAAAGAATCAATGTCCTCTATACACGACAGTTTTTGTTCCTGTGATCAGAAACTGTGAGCTTTTCATTTAGGTGAACCCTATTCTTGAAATACTAAGCATTTAACATACTTCCTTCAGGTATGAGCTTACTTTCCAACAGATCCCTTTTTTCCCAAAACATGCCGGCTATAACACGATGTGCAGCTATTTCAGATTCCTTCACTGCTGCTCTTCTCTGGCATACAGGGGCAGGCTGAGTTTCTTCATAGCCCTGGGATGTTCATAGTCAGTCCTGTCCTCAGGCTGCAGCCAAGCCGAAGGTTTCGTTCAGCATTTATCACTGTGATCTGTGACACTGGCACTAGCTTTATCATATTTCAGAAGTCTACATAGTTTCATATGGTTTAAGGTGAGAGGGGTCTATTAGATCATCTGCTCTGACCTCCCATATATCATAAACCATTAAGCTTCACCCACAAGCTCTTAAATTAAGCCCAAAGACTTTAGTTAGCACTTTTGTTCTCAGAAGACTAAGCTTTTTGCCAAAGGCAGACAGAAAATGAAAAAAAAAAACCAAAAAAACCCCCTGATGCTACTAATCCGAACTCCTCTGCAACGGAGGACAATTGATTAAGTGAGATAAGTGATTTATACACACCTCCGGTGTTAAGGCATTTACTGTAGTAACTAAAAATTGAGAAACATGAATTTAATACCCTGCTCTGCTTTCTGGCTTCAGACAAGCCTCTTCCCCTCTCTTTGCCACAGGTTCTAATTTCTCAAATAGTTGTAATTAAAATCTCCTTTCTCAAAGCTCGTTATTACAATGTTCTTGAGATAGAGTTATTAAGTACTTACATAAGCCTCTTGTCTTTTGGTAACTAATGCTTAGTTAGGAAAAGTCTGAGTAGCACAGTCCTTCAGTATAGAATTCCTGTTTGCTATTCTATTTAATTCAAATCCTCTGCTGGCTTCCACAGGGCAACAAGGCAGTAAGGGTACAGTCCTCTGGTCTGCACCCTGCCTTTTCTGTCTGCAAATGATGCAGTTCACTAAAAAATGACACCAAAAATGAGGTGGTCCATTCATTCACTCTAAATTAAAACCCCATAGGAAGGGGAAGAAAAACACAGGTAGAAGATTGTTATTAGATTACTGATTTATAAGAGCAATTCAAGGTCACCAGCACAATTTCACTTTCTAGCAATCCCTGCTGAAGAGAAAAGCTGGCACAAACTCAAAGTGCTGTTCTGCATACACCTTTGTTACAAAATGGTAGTCTACTTCCGCAAGTAACTTTTAAAAATGTATATTAAACATATTTTCTACTGGAACAGTGAAACAGCTCACAGAGTGTTGTAATTTTGCTGAAATTTTGTTTCAAAGAAGCAAAAAGCTGATGATGATGACTGTCTTTAATCCTTTCTTCTGAAATTACTATTCATAGAATTGAAAGAGATCTACTAGGTTAGCAAATCCCAAACCATGCTGTCACAGGCAGACATGAACTGTCATCCTGTTCATTTTCTATTTATATTATTCTGTGTATTACAGTACAAAATAGAATTTAAATCAAAGTGATTATTCTGAAATTATTTTTTTTAAATCCCTTCATAAGAATTTTCAGATTTAGTTCCAATTCAGAAGGAAAAGTCATTTCAAAAGCTTGAGATCATTCACGAAAGAAAAAAAAAAGAGCCTTCAAAAAACTCTAATAAAAAGGCTTCTTATAAATGGCAGCCTTCTTGTAACATTTTTTCCACTGCTCCAAAAATTCTTTCAAGTAAATCTGACGGGGCAGCAAACAGGAGAAAGAACTGGTAGCAAATAGTAAGTGCAGCTCCCACTGTTCATCTGAGAAGAGAAACCAGCAGAGAAACAGTATGTAAGTCTGGAACGAGCACTGCAATAAAAGCACAAAAGCCAACTCAGCAGGGTATGTACCATCTCCATTCATGCCTAGGTTAGTTCCATGCAGAAATCCTTGCACATGGGAGTCAGAACATACTCCATTCTCAATGTCCACACTGTGCATCTCACAGTTTCTGCATGCCACACATTTTAGACTACAAGCTGTTCTTTTATGCTAAATTGCAACTCCACCATACAGACCTGTGCAAAAAACTCACTGAATTTCGTATCAACCAAACTTCCTTTTAAGCCACAGGGGGCAGCATGTTTAATGGATGACAAAGCTTCTAAGATGTGGCATTCAAAGCACTCATACCTGCAGGAAATATACAGCATTGTTCTTTTTTTTCCCCCTTTATTATTTCTTTCTTCGTTTAATCCTTCTATTTGTATCGTTGTGCAACATTGCTGAGAGAAGTCTTGCAAAAGTAATGGATAATGAATTAAGGCGAAAGTGAGCAGGTGTAAAATCTATTTTGTTGGTGCATGACTATTTTTGTATGAATAGAATGGTTTATGTCTTTTTCTTTGCAAAGAATTCTGAATTCTACCATTTAGGAATGCAACTCTTGATCAATAACAGTGAAGCATAACTGGAATATACAGAAACAGCTTGGACAGTATTGCTTTCAGATTAGATTTGAACTCTATCATGAAAAGAGAAGTAATTATCCAATTGTTTGATACAGAAATCAAACACAGAAATTACTGTATGTCCCTGCAATCACAGAGTAAAAGTCTTCTGGGTTTTTTGTAACAGTGTGCTTAAATTCTGAAGCTCCTGGATATCAAAGATAAGAATTACACATCGTGAGACATTTTTGTGTCAGTGTTAAACTAACACATCTAAATCTATTTTGCTTCCCAAAGTAGTTTGCAATAAGTAACTTTGTCTTCAATTATATATTCATATGGGAATCTCATTTTACATTTTATTCATCAACAGAAGAGATAAAAGCAGTTAGAAAATACTTGATAGCAGAGTTTTACTGCAACAGTAAATCATACCTCTACTATAAAAGTTGAGGGAAGCATTATGTGAGGTTGTGTTACACTCCAAGATTTTATAGCCTTGAAAAAAACCAGCAATAAATTTGAATAAGGCTGAGAAGGAAAGCAGCTGGAGATGCAAAAGAGAAGTGACACCTTTATACTGTACTTCTATTTACCATTTATCTGTCATTTTTTACCTCCACATCTTGAGATTAGAAATCTCTTTCTGCATAGGTAAAATGTCAGTGACAACTTTCTATTTTAACATCTTAGGCTGTCGATGACACTTTGTTTTAATAACTTTCAAAGAACTTCTAACTATTCTGTTTCTTACTAGGTAGAATGAGAAATACAGAAGGGGAAATGTTTGCAGATGAACTACTCTAGACCCATTTCCTTTTAGTACTTAAAACTATTGCGGGTTAAAAGAGTAATGAACACCTTGGGGTTTTTTGCTATAAATTCTCTAAATTAATATGGATTACTTCAATTACAATATTTATGTATAAAACAGAATTGATACCTTGTAGGCATGCATGTTTTAGCTACTCTAGATTCCACCATTATTGTCAAAAGAAATATAGAAACTAAAATCTGAGGATAAAAAAAATGTTTGATTTTGACTTCTTGTCTTGTTTTGCAGGCTGTGAGGTAGTTGCAACACCTTTGAGACAATGCTAGTAAATCATTTTAAAATCTAATCCTGAGCCAAACTATAGGCTTAATCCCCTTCCCAGTAGTTCCAAAGCTAGTACAGAATTTAATAACGGATTTAGATACCTTTGTAGCTAAGGGTCAGTTTGGTTTTTTTCCCAATTTTCTAATTTTGCAGACTTCTGAGCTAAAGATATTCTCAAAAAGGCATCTGTGGGTGTTTGCAGAGTACTAGAAAATTCATGGCATAATACAAAGCCTTTCCTTTACACTTCCCACTGAATCAAGCTATTCTAGAAACTAAATTTCAATAAAATTTCTATTGCAAGATATTTATTGTCTTTATAAAATTATTAAAGTAAAAAGAACTTCAAATCACTTTTTAAATAATTTTTAGTGAGAAGAAATTCCCTGTCCCTTATGAATGAGAAAACCCCAATTTTGCAAACATTTTTACAACCATTTTGTTGTACATTTAGGACTTCTATATACAAGCACATCCCATTACTATTTCTCCTGTAACAATTGTAAATTATAAGGACATTGAAAAGGTGGATAGTACTTTGTGTAGTTTTCTAGTAGGTTTAACATTCAGAACCTTTTGTGGACTGTAATTTGAGACATTTTCACCTCCTTTATAATGAAGTTATATTTTAAGATGTTGATAAGGAAAATAAATTGTCTAAACTGGAAGTGATGAAAAGAAAACAATCTTTTGCCCTTTATGAATTTGAAAATACTGAATGTTAATTACATGTGGCTCATTCCAAGCAATTTTAAACTTGAATAAATAGTAAATGCTGTGCACAAGAAATGAGAACACTTTGCATGCTCAACCAGCCCCCAGTGTGCACCTGTTACCCTAGCAGGTTTAACAGAGATGACATTAATATAACTGTGACTTCAACATCAGCCATAGTTGAGGGAGGAGGTTGTTCATAGATAATACACTTTCCCAAAACCAAAAAAAAACCCAAGAGTGTCCTTCAAATACTTCTTAACAATACATGAAATAATTACAAATTATTAAAGTATATGTTTAATTTATTTTTAAAAAATTCTAATTACATCTAGAAAGCTTTCATTTTCCACTTCTGATAATAATCTGGCCTAAAATAAGTAATACTTCACGAAGTACTGCATAGTTTCACGGTCATTATATCTGTGTCTGCACAGCAAATGTGTATTTACATGCCTTTTTCAACATGTGGATAGACCACACTCCAGAAATTTGCACAAAGATTTTATATTATACAAAATGTTCATAAATATCTATAGTTGTGTCTCATTATCCAGGGAATTTACTGAAATTACAGGTTTGGATTCTTTAAAAGTGGGGGTAGAGGGGGGCATAGAGTGTTTCTTTTCATATTTCCACAGATCCATAGAATATTACCAAAATAAAATACACAGAAAAGCTTAACAGCCTGCATTATTTTAACCTTCAGCCAGACATATATTTTCAGTTGAATTTGTTAATAATAATGTTTTGTTGGTTTTTTTTTTTTTTTTTTAATTAGGCTATTCGACATCATTTACCTTCACCCAGCAGTTCAGAAAACAAGGGATTCAGGAAACTCGAAATGACAAACACAAATATCTGTTCATGAAGGAAAGTAACACGACACGACACTCAATCAGTTACTCTAAAGCTCTATTCCCTGCCCCTTGCTTCTGCATTATATAATTTCTCACTATCAAAACGAAACATTATCATCAATATGTTGGGCAAATTTATGAACTAAAATGATGTGGCTGGATGAAAAAATTCCTAAAATATCCTTGAAAGGTATTATCAGGCTAATACAAGGAAAAGGAAAAAGGGAAAAAAAAAAACCAAAAACAAAAACCACAACTATTTTTTTCCCTTGCTTTTCTTTTCTTTCAGCCAAATAGTGGCTGTTTGAAGTCTGGTCAGAGATCATTCAAATCAGTCCTCACTTAAGAATTGTCTAAGAATTTCAGATTTCTTGCTTCAGTATAGAGATTGATGAATATTTTGAGCAATTAATGAACTACAATAACCAAGTGTCACTGTCTCAGGTATGAGTCACATTGTAGAGGGACTGCTTTCCATTCTTATACCTAAATGAGAGGCAAAATTTCATGTGTTTCACCACTGACAGCCAAACATTGTGAAACTTGGTGAACAATAGTTATTGAAATTAAGGATGCAATCTTAGCTCATTGTGCAAACCTAGTTCAATGTAACTGATATACACTGCCAAAAATTAATGAAAAAAATACAGTTTATGATATGCTTTTATTTAGATACAAAAATATCTAAAATGGGCCAGGGTAAGCAGCCTGTTGAGGTGCCTCTATCTTTCTACTTCATCAGACAATTACAAGGTGTCTGATTTTTCAGACAGCTGAATCTATTAAAGTCTAGCTCTCTGCCAACAGTGCTCCTGGCGTGCATCCACATGATGTCATTTTATTGATAACTGGATTGTTTCTATGATTGGTATTTTTAAACAAATCAAATTTGCTAATACAGATTTAAAAAAAAAAAACAACTGAAAATAACCATTTCGTATTGAACGCTCCATTTCTAAGTTTGGCATCTCACTGAACCAGTGTTTCAAAAGACTGTAGAATGTCAAGAAAAAGATTTTTTTTCAAGCCTGAGGAAAAAAAAGTTTGCAAGTTGTCAATCTTCTGTTTTTAATAGCAAGTCCTGAATGTTCTAAATTAATTTCTGCATTTTTGCGACCACCCGTCTGCTGTTACTGCCAAAACTGATTCAGGTTCTTTGAGGGCTCAGAAATCTTTGCTGTGACACTGCAAAGTTTTAACTCTTTCAGCAGGTGAGTAAGGAGCACCTGTACATGGACTTCTTCTAATAAACTGGCTTCTTGATTAAAAGATAGGAGAAAAAGTCCCAAGCAACTGAAAGATCCGATGGCATGGTAACGTGGGGCTCTGGCCTTCTTTCAGTGAGCTTGGTGGAGGGTTTGACTATAGAACTGCAATGTGAGGAACTGAAGCTGGCTTTTCTTTCAGCTGAGCTCTTTGATGATACTTGGACACAGCAATCAAAGTTTAGAGAATGGCATCATCAACATATTTCAGACTTGAAACTTAAAATCAGGCGTTTAAGTTGAAATTGGACATGCTGGATAGCTTATCCTTAACTGTTTATCCAGAGGTAAAAACAGTTAGAGAAACAGGCCTCTGTACATGACAGTACATCTATTTTATTTCCTTTGGCCACAAAAAGATGACTGTTCTAAGGTGTGGGACTCAGATGTTTAAAGTAAGATACAATAAATATTTTTCCTAAGAAGAAAATTCAACTTGCTGACCCTTCCAAACCACTTGCTGGCTGAGGACTTGAAGCAGTGGTGTCAGCAGTGAAAAGCATATCTGCTGCTTTAGATTAAAAACCACTTATTTCAAATGCATTTAATTCTACATTATGTTAACATTATTTTGAATTTAAATTAAATTCTTAACATCTGATGCTTATTTATGAAACAGAGACATAAAATTACATGCAGAGCTATAATGTACATACAATGCACTCAGCTAAGAGAATAACTCTTCTGACATGTATATAAAAATAGATAATATACACTTATCTAACAAAAATATTAAGGAGTGATGTTTTCAACTTCCTCGCAAAAGGTTCCAATCATCTGCCGAAAGAAACCCGCCACTTTGTTGGTATTCAGTGTGTGAACCAAATACATGCAAGTAGTACCAAGATGGCCACAATCAACAGCTGAAGCTGATCCCATCTTAGTAGGGGCAAAAAGCGCAGTCATTCCTGGCTCGCATACCAAAAAGTTCTGGAGCAGGCGCAATTCTACATCAGGCTGTGTTTTACAATCTCCAAACTTCTCACCTCCCTCCCCATCTTACTTCACAGGCCTAAGCCTGTGAAGAATGGTTTTTGGGTCTTTTACAGCATTCTGTTATCTTCCACTTCCCAAGACAGACAGAAAACAATGTGAAATTTCCCAGACTGAATATTCTTAGCACTCACCCAGCTGCAAGGTCATCTTGAGGGAAAACAATTCTAAAAACAACTCTTTCTCCTCACCAATCTTCCATTTAAACCCTTTCAGCCCCACATTCAGCATTTATGAATGGAAAGGACTTATAACTTACAGCCACTGCAATCAACAAAATGAGAGCATATCACAGAAGTTAGTTGAATGTGGTCATTTCTGGTTTTTAATACTGTTCTGAGAATATGCCTTATTTGTAGAGGTACGGTGCTACAACCTAATCACATAAATGCATAGATCAATTATCTTAACTGGGTTATGCAATGCAGTCATTACTTACTGGTAAATCTTCAACATAGTCCTGATATTTTGTGTAAAATTCAGTTCTGGTGAGCCATTTACTACAGGGACCTTACAATTTTGATTCATTCTACCATGCAACTTGAATCACAGAAGCGAGACCTAATCTAGGAGTCTATTTAATCCAGTCTATCAACTTGGGTGCCTCAATTAACTGCTAGAACGAAAGCATGAACCTTCAATTTGTTGTAATGGCAACCCAGATTTATCTTATTGCAGGGCTGGATTCATGCAGAAGGATATCATCCACATATGATCAAGCATGCACCTGGGAATTTGGTTTTTAGAGGTTTTTCTAGTCTCTGTGAATAGTGTAAAAAATATTACGCGAAAACTTACCGCACTGCCTTTTAATATATTTTATGAAAAAACAAAGAAATTACACTGAAGCATTATATAAGAGATAGATATAAGATACAGATATAAGAGACAGATATTAAGAGATGTGGCTTTGGATTATACAAATAAAATATACAGCTACAAACATTTTTCTGTAGCCTTGGAGAACCCGTTATAAAGTACGCCTACATACACACATCCTGAGAAGAAAACACTCAGAACATGCACATGCTTTCAGGTGCTGTAGCACTCGAGAAAACTCCTTTATTTTAAGGGGGTTTTTGGCTAAATAAATAACTGCTCTAGCCACGTTTTATCTGTGGGACACATCCATAAAATGAGACCGTACTCTTAATTATAATTTCCTGTTCATCTTAATGACATTTGAAAAGCTTTTGTAGCTCACTAAATGAGCTGCTTGGACTCCTTTTCTGCCTGGTTAGTGACTACCAGCAAGTAACAGCGTACAGCAGGGATAGTCTAATTACTGCCAAAACCAAAGGTCACCTAATTCTAGGCAATGCAAATAGACTAATTATATTGTTTCTTAAGGTGTCTTCCAGACATGTGTCAATCAGCAAAAATAGCAAATACACCAGTCAGTCCTACACCCGCAGAAATCTAACATATTTCTATTTAGAATAATGCAGTGAAATGACACCACATGAAAATGGTTGATAGGGAATTTAATTACTATGCTTTATAACAAGGAAACCATGGGATATTAAAAAATTTGAAAACTCTTTCTGTGACCTTTAAGTAATTAGTGTTTCATAATTATGTACATGCAGTCTGTAGTTACATTTTTAAAAATGCCAATAATTTCCCCCCCTCCAACAAGCCACACATTACAGTTATTTTCATTTATATTCTAAATAAGGAAACTTCTTATTGGACAAATATTTTTCATCGTTAATCTGGAAGGAAAGAAAACAGAAAAGCACACACATAAATTAAACATTACAGAATTCTGACTTCTGCTTTTATGATTGAGTTCTACGTACATTATCTTTAAAATTTTATTTACCACCTTTGAAAAAAATTGCAATCTCAGTGACACACATATCCAAATCAGCAAGAGATATTTCAGTGTGCTCACCACATCACTTTAAATAAAAACTCTCACTAGAGCCACATTTTTAGTTTAAGATTACCAATGTTCCTGATTTGAAAATTCTCTCAGAAGCATCTATCCCCAGCAATAAAGAGAGATCAGTGGCAGCACACCATACCAACACTGTATTATTCCACCATACAGGTAACATGGTCATTAACAACAAGAATTTTAAAAATTAACGAATTATAATGTAAGACTCTGCTGAACAAGCCTGTGAATCCTATATGTTAGTGATAACCAGCTACTATCCATCACACTGACTGAAAGTACTGCCTATCCTTCCCTCATACGCCTGAGTAACAGACCATCCACCGGCTCCTGTGGATGATCCTGAAAAAGTGTCAGCTCTGAGCTACTTCCTTAATTCTCCAGCATGAATTATATCTGAAACAGCACTGAAATTTCCTAATGTACTACATGTGTTTCACTTCTACCTTTCAAAGTTACTTAGCAATGCCATCATTACTTAGATATGAGGCTTACAAAGGCTTTGAAGCTGCTGATAGGCAGCATGTATGGGCCCACAGTGCCGGCAAAACCTGTTTTAGAGAGCTGAAAAAGGCAAAACCTGAAATGCTGAGACAGAAGCGCAGAACATGAGAGAGTACAGTCCATCTTGTCTCAGGGGCTGTCAAAGAGGAAGCACAAAAGAAACAAAAAAACATTGACTGCTTCTGATACTATTGGTGCTTAGGCTACTTAAAAACCAAATGATAGAAAACTGTTATCAGTCAAACCCATAATACTTGTGAGAATCAGAGGATGGTTTGGGTCAGGAGGAAGCTTACAGATCACTTTGTTCCAATCCCTCAGCCATGGACAGGCACATCTTTTTTCACTAAACCAGGTTGATTGGAGCTCCAGGGATAGAGCATCCACAACTTTTCTGGGCAGCCTGTTCCAGTGCCTCACCATGCTCTCAGTAAAGAATTTCTTTCTCTTTCTAATCTAAGCCTACTCTCTTTCAGTTTAAATCCTGTACCCCTTTTCCTATGACTGCTAACTTGTTAGCTCGGTTTGCAGCTGTCATTTAAATTTGGGGTTAGGATTTTAAGAATGGGCTGTCTGTAAATCCCGCAATCAAGAAAACTTTGGTTTTGATAACAAGCCTATGAGACAATTTTTATTTTTTGGCCTAATGGGCAGTCACAAACTACTGGCCTAGCCCCAGTCTAGCCCAGACACTCTGTCAACTTACACGGCTTAACCAGCAAGTCAGGCTTGTCACTAGCTGTTTTTCTCAAAGGAGTTACACAACAACCCACTCAATACAAGGACAAAGAGGTAATAGGAAAGCAAAACTAAAAGAATCTGCAGTGGCACATTACGTGTTGCTTTCTCCCATTCTCAGGACAGAACATTTTAAAGACATACGTGGTGTGATGTTATGTCCTATAAACTGTCTAACCAAAATAGTGTAATCACAGCGCTATCAGTTTGCAGTGCCTGAGTTCATTCTTCATAACTTATGGTGCTGAGTGTCAAATTAGTGTATTTGCATTAAAAATGCAATTCCACTGATACATGGTTTCCTGTGGATGGAAGTAATTGTATCGGTTCCAAGCACTGAAAAATAAATTTGCTTTTATCCAGCAGTTTTCTATCCCACTTAACTAAAATTTCAGAAGCAGAAGCAGGCTTTCATGTGGTGAAGTGTCCACTACAGTGTTTAAATGAATAATTTACTATCCAAATTGACTGCAACGATCATCTAAATTTAGAGATATCAGACTTTTAACAGATGGTACACTACAGACAGTAACTCTTGGTCAAAAGTGCTTCTGGAAGATGCAATTTGCTATGGTAAACTGGTCCATCAAATCAATCTGGCATTTTGCCTCTGGGGAAGGGTAGTATTAAATCCTCTATAGAAAGATGAACTTCTCCCATAATACACTTGGTCAACTGTGCAATGCTATACATTCTTGACTGGAAATTTTAAAAAAAAAAAAAAAAACCCTATGCTTTCAGGTAAGTACAATTTGTTATGGTATCAACTGGAAGGTAGCCAATATCCAAATAAATTATATTTTATATTAAGGGTATGACCTTAAGATCCCCTAATCTTATTGACATAAGTGGAAGCTCTCTACACACAGTACTTTCAGGAGTAGACAACAAATTGGCACATAGTTTAACAGTTAGGGTATAGAAAGGAAATGAAAAGGAATGGAAAGTGTGCATGCTTTCTATTTTAGGTTAATGCACCCCTAAAGACAGGAAATATTGTGGTTATTTGACTTCCTGTATATTATAGATACTACACTTCAATTATTTCTGCTTCAAATTCAATATTTTTGCTTGATATAGACTATATCTTTAAAGGAAGAAAATGAATAAAGGTCACATTTTTATTTCCAGTGACAGAAAATCTATCAATTGCATCAGAAAGTAGTTTCCAGGATTAGTTAAAATATCCACCTTATTTTTAGTTTGATTTGGTCTATATTCTGCTTTTAGCCATTACACGTCGACATTTTCCTGCCTACAGACTTAACAGACAAGCATTAGCAAATTCTTGTTCTCTGTATAGGTATTTATAGCTTCTAATCAAATATCTAAGTCCACTTTTCTTTTTTTTTTTCTCTAGACTAAGCTCAGCTTTTCATTGCAAAGCACGTGTTTCAGTCCTTTCAATCATTTCTTTGTGTTCCTTTGACATTTTCTGTTTTGTTTTCCTGACTGATGGCACCAGAATAGGACACAATATTCATTAAATAGTCATACTAATGCCAAGAGCTAGGACAATATAATCTGCTAAGTCTTACCCAATATTTGCATAGCCACATCTCTAAAAACCCTTCATTTTTGTGAGCTCACATTCCATTGTTTATCCAGTATTACTGTCTGAAAAGTTTTTTCACTTTGTGAAAGTGACTGCTTTCTTGAAGCAGTAGTTTTCCATCTCTAAATATAGTCTAGCTTCCCAGGATTTTACAGTGGAATTCACATCAGTTTACCAAGTTCGATCAGAATTAGCTGTTTATGTCTTTGTTACCAACCACTTACCAAATTATGTGGCACCAGAAAACTGAATCATTACAGATACAATAAGAATTATGATTTAATTCCTCAATATGCAAAGTAGCAGAGAAACAAGAACCTATTTCACTCATATAGCACAAATGCCCTCTTGGTTAATTTTCTTCAAGTTGGAAAGTTTACCTCGTACTTTATTTGTATATTCAAATATGAAGCCATTTGGTCATGCTATTCGAACTTGATGCTGAGGAAAGTGCCACAAGGTCAGAAAAATCAATAATAGAAATTAAATAACTGATATCAAAATATTTCTTTTTACCTCCAGTAAGTTATTACATCAGTAATGCAGTAATGTTACAAAGAGCTCTACAAGATCATCCAGAATGAAATAAAGTCCTGCTTGATGCCAAGCAAAAATATAGTTAAATAAGACCTGATGCTCCTTAACCAGCTTAGTGGACTTCCAAATTCCACATAAACATTCCAGGTACTGTATGCACCATTAAATCAAAATAAAATACGCAATAGTTTGCAAACCTGAACTATACTGTCCCAAATTTTCCATTTAGCTGCAGTGACAGCAGGAAACTCCTATACATTTTTAACTTGTCCTTTTCTGGACAGTTTAGTAAAAGGGCATCCCACTTTGCTTGTTCACTTTGACAGTCTATTCTTAACAGGAAAAAAATTTTGCTAAGAAAGAATTGTTGGGATAGAGCTAACTCTGATTTATGTTTCCAGGTTTGTAATATTTCTTTCCCCATTTCGCCCAGATTGAGTAGCTATTGTTTTCCTCTCTTGTAATGAACACCTGGCAGCAATAGCTGATAACAAACCCTCCTAGCACTGTATTTTGACATTTGAAAACAGTAGCAAAAGGTTTGCTATTCTATGCTAGTTTGAAACAAAACCTGCATAATTATAATCTGCAACAGGAAAAAAAAAAAACCAACACATTTTTGACAAGCTGACCAGAGTAAGTCACAGCAGAGATGCAGCACACTGGATGCTGCATTCTTTACCACCTATGTTAAATTGTCACATCATGTCAATATACGTTGGTAAGAGCTGCCACTCTCTAATTGAGAGACATCTGAGTTTCATGGTGATATAAAATGGCCTCACAAATAATACAGGCATGGATTGATTTTATAAAGCCTACTGAGTTCTCATGAAAGCTAGGTGCTCAGAAAATTGGCCACGGTTTGTACATCCTGAGCCACCTAAGCAAATCAAACAAACTGTTGAAGTTTCCAAAAATGCAACAGATTAAATTAAATCTACTGGAACAATAAAGTGATAAAAAGGGAGGAAAATATTTGCATTTAAAGGAAGGCTTGATCTATAGAGCAGAACCTGAATATACTAATTATTATTGTTCATATAGCATGTTATTAAGAGATCTTAAAATACAATGTTTGAAATGGAATAGTTATTTTTAAGTTCACTGTCTTTGAAAGCAAGGGGAATTGTTTTCAGAAAAAATAGATCTACTTATAATACACATAAACTTAAACTCTGCGAGGACTTGCAAAAGACTTAAAGATCAGAAGAATATGTAGAAACAATTTCTTCTTCTTCTGAATTCTTCCCATCTTATTTGGGATCTCCAAGGGTGTATAATACAATTCTTGACACTTTCTCAAAGAGACAATGGCAGTAACAATGCCAAGTAAGTGGAGTTTTGAAGAGAGGTGGCTTCTTTCTAGGTGAAACTGAAGTATACTGAGCAGTGTTGCTCCCTTCCGAGTGCAATCTTACACAACCTTGTAACACAGAAAACTATGAGGATAAACTCTTCATGCATAATTATATTACTATGTTATAATATGCTATCACAATTTAGCATTTGCAAACNAATGCATTACTATGCATATTACTTAATGCATATTACTATGTTATAATATGTTATCACAATTTAGCATTTGCAAACATGTCTTCAGCAAGTAGCTATCTGGCTGCTGCTATGAACCCTACATTGGGTCTCACAGTAAATCAACCTGGAAACAGTCTGTTATAGGAAGGTGCTATTCTGCTTGATATGCTTTGTATCCCTTTATGAGCATTTGACATCTGCTCTCCAAATCTGCTCTGGCTGCCTGTTGTTTTTCAAGTGGAGTTTGAAGTGCTGTTTTTGACCTATAAAGCCCAAAATGACTTGAAGCCTGCTTTTTTGAGAGACTGAGTCACTCCCCATGAGTTAAGATTACTGACATCACTGAAGCACCTTCGAGTGAAAGACAGGGAAATAATGACAAGGTATATGAGTGCTCTTTCACCGCAGAATTCACTTCCACACTGATCTGAAGTGATCTAAATTTGTTAATCTTTAAAACATACCAAAGTCCCATCCATCTATACAGACATGTGGGAGCAATTGCTGTCATGAGGACTGAAAAGCGGAAGGGAAGGCTTTCTGTGTACTGTGTTCTGTGGCCAGGGAATGACTGTTGCCTGCTGACTAATGTTCCTGTCCATCGTGAATGGCATTTTAATTTGTCAAGAGCACCAATAGGTCAAAAAAGATATCTGAAGGTGTTCTAAAGACAACATACAGCCCTTTAACACCCTACGTACAGAGATGGGAGAATTAGAAACAGCTAGGTGCATGAAAGTGAGCCTAACACTCCAACCCCACCCCACAAAACCAAAACACCACATATATCAATCAATTGAACAAAAAACCCCCAAAAAAACAAAAAACCCACAAAGCTACATTCACTTGCTATTAATTAAAGTATGAAATAAAGTAAGGAAGATACAAATGTTACATTGAGTGGTTCTACAAAGTGATGACAACTACTACATTATTAAAAGTCAAGACATAAAAAGATATTCACTTGTAGCTTAACTCCTTTCATTCTGATAGTTTAAAGACATTTAAAATCAATGCTGGTTTGAAACCTGCTTAGCATGTTCATTTGTACCTCCTGCCCTGCCCAAGTACTTCTATTAGCAGTGTCACTTTCACCTCCCAGGAAAAAAAAACGAAAACAAAAACAAAAAAACCAAAACAAAACAACAAAAAAACCTAAACAAACAAAAAACCAAAAAACAAAAAACCACAAACAATCCAACCCAAACCAAAAACCCTCGTCACCTGTAGGTGACTAGAAAAGACTTCTACAGCCCTCTAGTGTTGCCAAATTACAGACCTTGGCTACAAATGCTAATTTTTGCCCCACACTCTGAAGGAAACCCTGCAGACTTCAGCACTGATGGGCATACGAGTTACACTGCCGAAACCACAGTGCTGGCAGAGTGAGTTACACTATTCTCACTGTCAAGTCACACAGGGGACATGGTACCGAAAGCTTAGGACTGGCATTTGCAAATAAAAGCATATTTGCAGAAAGGAATAGGGAGAAAAAATTAATATCAAACATTCAGGTTAATTTGCTGTGTACATATTTAAAGAGCTGACTGGAGAGTTTACTATGCCTGGTTGCAGGCCTTCAGCAGCACTGGCGCCTCGTTTCTCCTTTAGCTCTCTCCCTGCTCCTTTCCCAGTGAGTTCCCATTGACAGAGCCTACGGCTATACTCTCAGAAATCATATAAAACCTGACAGCGCCAAAATTTCAACCGCAAAAAGGTGTTTTAAGGTGTTGCCTTTCAAATCTAATTTTCCCAGACAGCTGCGATGCGCTGGCAGCGCGGCTCGCGGCTGCCCACGGGCTGCAGATGGAGCTGTTGACAAAACAGTTCAGCGCGCCGCAGAGGAGCGCGGCAGGCGCGGGGCGCACGGAGCCGCAGCTCGCTCCCGCAGCCGCCCCGCTCCAGCAGCACTTGTGCTGCTGCCATTAATATCGCTCTGGTGTTTGTTGCCATCGCTTCAGAGTGTCTCTGTACAACTGAAAGAGTATTGTACCAAACCTCCTAACCTTGGAAAGACAGCGCAAGGCTCCCTAGCTAACCTTCAATATGTCCTTAAGATATGAACATAAAAGCACATTAACGAATCTGGACTAAGGTGAGTTTTTAGGTGACTAAAAATTAAAATCAGAAATATGTGATATAAACAGACAGAGAGCTATGGAAAAATCATCAATGCTCCCGTTTTCAGCATTAAGTCCTTTTGGAAAAGAACTTTTGTGATCAAAAACCCCCAGCCATAGTTGGTTTCTACATAAGGATGTGCTACACATTCCCATGAAACTGTATTTATGAAGTGAATGTTTGTGCATCAGAACATTAAATGTGCGAGTAGTATTGATAGAAAAGGTGTAACAGGATCAAATTCACACTGTTTAACTGTATATTGCCACTTATTACAGCTGTACACATAGCACTGTGCAGACTGACTGCTATAGCACAACAGTTTATTTTGCACTTGAAATTTCTGATAAATATTGCCTGGAGATCTCTTCGGGGAACTAACAGAATCCCAGCTGTTATATTTACTGGCAAGGAAGTTAATTCAACCTTCCTTTGGACAATTCAAATTAAAGCACTGGGTCATAATTATGCATCAAGCAAGAATGATGACACAGATGATCTTTGTGTTCTCATGCAATTGAAAAAAGCTATGTTGTAATTAGTGTTGCAAGCATGATAAAATGTTGCTGCAGCTTTGAAACCCCTCATATTTTAATTTGAGCAGATAAGTGCAAAAAAATAAGTAGTTGCCTAATCCAAATCAAAGGTTTGAATTAAAACTCGCTAGTCTGGAGATTAGGCTGAATGTTCTTAGTTAAAATGCTGAAAATACACCAGTCAAATTCTATTCCCATTTACTGTAAGGTTTTTTCTCTATCTGCAAGAAAGTGTGGTCTATTAAAATTCCTGTCTACTACTTCATTAAAAGCTTATGAAACCAAATTTCAAACTCATTCTGCTGCAAGATGCATATGTCAGAGTGGCACTGCCCCTTTATGATTGTTTTTTAAATTATACTCAAGTATATGATACACATTCTTCAAACACTCTGAGCATAAGCACCATCCCCAAAAGCTAAAACTGTATCACACACTGCATGTGACTTAGTGAGTCAGTACAGAAAAACACAGCAAAAGAATGAATTTATAGAAACTATTTTACTAGAAAATATATGAGAATTAATGTCCAATAGTAAACATAGTAATCATTTCTTCCTGTCTTTCTTGAATTTATTCTGTAGCACCTAAATTATATTACTGTACCTGCTTGTTTGCTTGCTTGTCATCTTTTTCTTTTTTTTTAACTGGATGAAAAATGCTGGTCTTTGCATATCACTAGCATTTAAATAGCCCTTTAACTCTTTGGTGTTCAGACGACAGTAACTTCCTTAAGATTACAGTTTACCAAAGTACATTAAAAGCCCCTAATATTTTTACATAGTATTTAATTCCTTCATGCCTATAGAAGTTTTGAAATCATAGAATTATAGAATGGGCTGGGTCAAAAGAGACCCTAAAGTTCCTCTTGTTCCAACCCTCCTGCCATGTGCCGCGACGCCTTTCACTAAACCAGGTTGCTCAGAGCTCCATCCAGCCTGGTCTTGAACACTTTCAGGATCCACAGCTTCTCTGGGCAACCTGTTCCGGTACCTCACCACCCTCACAGTAAAGAATTTCTTCCTAATATCTTCATGAAAGGCATGCAACTTACAGGAGGTATTTTATAGTACTATGTTGCATTCCAGAACTTCTGTAAAGGATAGAAAAAAGGGGAAGTTATGAGAAGTTTTGGAATATAATACAATATAGCTTAAAAAGAAAGCCAAAAATCTGCAAAGTACCTTACATATCCCTTGCAGGATTTTACAAGAAACCTTCAAAACAGGCACCATTCAATGTCTTATTCTTGAAAAATCTAAAGTCAGTGGATCTCCAAAAGAAATCTGCTGTGGAAATGGCAATACTTTAGAAAATTCAAGTGTTGACTCAGCCTCCGGGCCACGATCAGCCTAAAATTTTTAAAAACGCAGTTTGATAAGATTTAGACATTGGAGAAAATGCAAATGTATTTTCAACAGATTTCACATACAAGTTGAGTAAAAGGTTTGGAGTCAATATTACTGTAGTCAAATAATATTTGACCAGGGTAGCCTAATTTTAAAATGTGAAAATTCTTCTGTTGAATGTCTTCTCTCCTTTCTAAGTTCTCATATTCCTACTCATCACTAATTTCTGATCTCAACAAGTCTACACATGTATGTTAAGACTATTGTGTTTAACACAGGTGGCTACAATGAATTCAGCTGTGAAGGTATAATCTTGTTGTTTTAGTTTAATTAGGCAAAATTTTGACCTGGGTATATTAAATAAAATACTTGACTGCCAACAATTTACAGGTATATTTTGTGAGATCTTAGCCCTGTAGGACTTGACATCAATCTCTGTATTTTCATTTATTTTATTAAAATTACAAGAATTCTTTAAATATAATCCTAGTTTTGACAGCTAAAATCTATATGATGATCCATAATTAGAAAGTAGAATTTTTTTAAACTCTAAGATTCTAATATAAACCAGAAATTATTATAAGACATTAGTAACAGGCATAGGATATATCTGTTGTATAAGTAACGAATATTACAGTGACTACTGATATAGTTTCCTGATAATTACACTAAATACCACTAAATACTTGCACACCAAATAGTTAAGAAGGAGACCCATCAATTTCTGCATAATTCAGAATATATTCAGACATAATTCGAAAGGAACGTGTATCAAATTGAACATGGAAAAGTCATTTGAGGTGTAAATGATACCTATTAACATGCAATGCTGGTTAAACGTGGGATGAGGATTGACAGAGTTCATAATAAGGATCCAAGGGAAATGAGGTGGCTGAGTAAGAAGCAGGTGTTCTCTGAGCCAGGAACTCAAACACATAGGTGTTTGAGAAACATCACACTGCCTTCAGTGATCTCAAGGGCCTCACCTTTGTGTGCCACTCAGAATAGCAGCATTCCTACAATTTCCCCATTGTGCCCCCCACCCCCCCACCTTTTTATATAGTACTGTCTTATGCAAAATTATGTAGGAAAGGATGTCACACTGGCTACTTTCTACATTTTTCTGCTCTAGAGTGCATAATGTGAAAAAAAAAAAACAAACTTTTTCTAGCAAATGAGAGAACACATCAAATAAATGAGAAACCTGCAATAAGAAATCAATGAGAATTCTAGTGTGTCTGAAGCGAATCCCACTGAATTTGGCATAAATGAAGATCACTAATTTTTTTAAGGAATTAGTACTAATTATCCTGTGTTCCCATTTACTGATCCAAGCCCGTATTTAGGTAGTCATTCTCAACTGACAAAAAGCATGCTATTTATAAATGAATCTTTATGCAATGAAAAAGAGCATCAGCTTAATAATAAAACTCTTTCAATAAGTCAAATCATCCAGCAGACGAGCAGCGAAGAGAGCCTACAATGTTGAAACTATAACTTAATTTGTGAGAAGAACCATTCAATCTTGGGGGCAGGGAGAAGGGAGAAATCTGATCTGAATTTTAAATAAAATTCTACAATGGCAAACTACCTATTCACACTAATTTTATTTCTATTTCGCATCTACCCTTTTTTCTTCTGTTTATTAGAATAAAAACAACAAAAAAAAAAATTCAACAGAACAAGATGGCAAATTTCATAGCTGTTCTAACCCTATCAATTTTAAGCTCATATAAGCTCTGGTAAAGCCATGTATCAGCTCCTACTGTGCGATGGCTTTTTTTATACAGTGTGACTATGTGATGAAAGAAACTAGTTGACATGCACTTACCGTATTAAGCCCTGGCACCTGCATTGCAGACACTAATCAAAGTGCTCCTTCAGAGGGGTGAAAGAATCGCCATTTGTAACGCAATAATTAGGCTGGGTAGAAGGGCCTGAAAAGTAAATCAATCTCGTCTGCTCTCTAAATCTGACACCATTCTCTAGGCAGATTGTTAACATAATGAGACAGAAGCCTACAAGAGGTCCCGTAAAAGACCTGTGTCTTTTTTTTTTTTTCCTTCTTTCTTTATACTTGCAATGTTACTTAGAGCATAATTACACACAAACCTACCCTAAGTCACTGGCATAAAAGCAGCTATTTCTAAGAAGCTCATCAAAAATAAGTTGGCAGAACAGACGGGCTATATAACACAGCAGCAGGCTGACTCAATTTGCCCAACTGGATGAAGATTATTTTAACCTATTCCCTACTAAAATTATCATGATTATGTCTGACAGGGAAAAATAATAAGTTCCTATAACATGGCAAGAAAATAATTTTGGCGAATTAATCTAGTTCTCTGCTCACACAGGGCAAATGAAGAATAATTCCACTGAAATCAATACTATTATTAAAATTGTGTGAAGGAAGAATTACATCCAGTGTGATCACTGCGATTTTTAAAAAAGGAAACCAGTAACAAAATAGAAACATTAGTGATAAAGTTTTAAAAAAGACAACTATTCATGTACGACCTCTCTAATTTCAAGAGTGTAATTTGATTTAATAGACAAAAATAAGCAATTCCATTTTCCTTAGTAAGAAAGCTGCACCATAGTTGATGCTTTGTAGAACCAAAAGATTAGGAATATCTGTTACAGACAAGCTGTTGTGGTTGTTGTAAATAGTTATGTCAAAAATCATATAAAAATATATAATATAAAAATAAAAATCATTATGCGGCAAGTGGTAGAATGCAATAAGCAGATATTTGTGTAAAATAATAAAATGAAGGGGGTGAATCTTCCCCTTTCACAGTCAAACACACATTAGTCATTATTTTCACTCACATACCATCATTTAATTTAATTACTCTCTTTTACAGGCTCTAACTGTGCAGCCTGCTAATACAGTACTGCCTGTGATAAACAGGTGTAAGCTTTGTACTAAATCTGAAAAGCCTCTCAACTGAGGCTTGTCAGGTGTGCTTTGTCTGAGCTTTCCTAGTTCCTTCAACAACCTGAAGCTCTGTTGTACTTGCTTCAGCTGTGACAACAACTCCTCTAATTGGCCAGGTGGCTACAGCTAATCTGTGGTACTTTTGTGTGCCTTTGCATGGTAGAACCGTATTTTTGCATAGATAGCAGTAACAAGCAATTACTCTACATGGAAAGCGATATTTACGACTCTACCATCAGGATGATGCAGAGAGTTATTGGCCTAGAATGGCAAAGCAGCCTCGAGAATTGTGGATGATGTATGTGGCACAGAAGACTTCTAAATTTAACTTAAACAATATATTCCATTAAACTACATGCTTTCCCCTGGTTTTGGGGTTTTTTTCATCTTTACATCATGCCGATACTTTCAAATACCCTCAAAATTCAGGATATTCAATGTAACCAAAAAACACCCATTAAAGACCACTCAATAATTACTAAATTCTTGAAATACAAATTTCATATATATTTCATAAGTGCCTACATTCTCATTTTAAATAAAAAATCATCTCTTAGACTTTTTAAATATCTATAAGTTGTATTTCAAAGCAAGCTAGCCAGTTTGTCTTCTTTTACAGTTATTTCAGGAGCATGACTTCTATGATCTGCCTGAGTGACCTCAAAATGAGATGAATTGTGGTTGGTAGGCACCTACTTCTTCACATGAATTGGGTCATTTAGCTCACATTTGAATGTGTAAATTCAGGTAAGGAAACTTAAAAGGAAAGTAATAAAGAATCAGTGTAAGCGTAACAGACTGTCTGCAACATTTTAACAGAGTCACAACTTTTTGGAAAGTTTATTTATATACAGGATGCATAAAACTTAAACTTTGCAATCAAAATTTTGCACTGGTTCTCTGCTGTGTCTGAATCCATTGTTCAAAGAAGGTTTTCAAAACAATCTCTTACTCTGCTTCTGCTTCTTTTACTGTATTATACCTTCCCATTCTAAACTGTCTTGTTTTCATTTAGTTTGTTCCGTTGTGTTGTTTTTTTTGGTTGGGGATTTTTAGTTCAGAAACTCAGACTTGCTGAAATGGCTGCCCACCACATGAAAGGTATCAACAGCACACAGAAACTCCATGCAGTCATTCAACATGACATGAAAAACTGAATTGAAAACTGATTTCAGTCTGAACCCTGGATAAGCACGGTTTGGCTAGGACAATGCAGATTCAGTGCTGTAAAACAGCTGATTTGACTATGTTAGATCAAGTTTTTAGAACTACACATTGCGGGAAAGACAAAGTTTCTCAATTACAACACCATTACAAACATTCATCATTGCTTTAACCAGAAAAGCACCACAGACAGAATTGCTTTTATACTATTTATAAGATTTAGCAGAACACACTGTTTTAATTATATGAAGTAACAACAGATTTGACAGTCTGTTTAGGCTAGTTTTTTTTTTTTAATGGTCAAAATGGAAATCATGTTGGGGGTTTTTCCATGAAAGACTAAGGGTTTTTTTCTAAGAAGCAAAGGTTTGCAACAGACATTTACAATTTTTAGACGGCAGTATCTGTATCATATAATGTTACACAGAACTAAAACTATATATTAAAACTTGCAGTTTGCAGAACACGCATGTTTTATTGAATACTTCAAATGATTGCAAGGTTGCAAGTTGTGCTGATCTTGTGTTTGTATGATAATATGCAGAAAGTAGGGCCAAAGTGATCAGTATAAACAAGGCTTTGCCTTTTATGAGAACCCTCATCTGAATTATCAGGCAAAAAATATTTCAAGTTTATTTTTTAAGAAAGAAAATTAAAACCATTTCAATGAAAACAACATGAACATAAAAAGTTTACAAAGAAAATGGCAGCCATGACTTGCATCCTAGCATAGTGCATATCTCTCCTGTCTGGATGGCTGGCACGTAAGAAGCTAGGCACATCAACAGCAGTCAAAATCCCTTTAGAATTTAAAACCCCCACAATTAAGGTACAAAACCTCCTTCTCAATGCGACTGAAAAACTCTTATCTGCAGAGCTGATCTTTACTGAGCTTTTTGTGCTCTTTTGTGTACTGCCTGAAAGCAGTTTACGCCATGGATGCCAAACACCAGAGATCTCCCAACCATTTTCATGACTCATCATGGAGCAGCAGCACCCTGGCTGAACATTGGCATCTAACCCCAGCAATTTCAACAATTCTCAGTATATCAGATGAAATTTAATTTTTACTGCCCTTAGTATGGCAAACCTGCAACAGGGGCGGGGGCAAAGAAAGACAAGCCAAAACCAGCTCTTGTTTGCTGCCAGCATTAAGAGTGAGGGGAGTGAAAACTGCTGGTAGGTGAAGCCTGATATCCAGCACACACACACACACCCCTCTGATGTGCACACAAGTCTTTTGGGAGCTACAGCCAAGCTGCTTGTCAAGGTCTCACAGATTCAAAAATAGTACACACCTCCTTTCACACCTGCAGTTTCAGAGAGCAACAGGAGCAGAAGTTGTTTATAGTATTTTTAATTTTTTTCTTTTTTGTCCCCAACTGCAATTCTGAGGGGGGTTCAGAGAGAGATTTAAGAAAAGAACCCAACTGTGTGTATTCTAACAGCTTAGAAGAGAAAATTGCACGTCTTTTTTACAATCCTGATTCGGTATATTTTTTTTTTTCCCAGATAAATCGGGGGGACTGATGCTACAGCAGTTGACTAAAAACATTAATGAGCTGTGTCCATTTTAATTGTTTCAGACTAGCAATTTCCCCTATAGCTTGAAGGTCTTTGAGAGTGCAAAAAAATCCAGTTAGAGGCCAAACTCTGTCCCTTGACTTCAGACTGTTAATATAGAATAATGTCTCTGACAATAGCCCAGCTATTCATGATTTACATTTATGTAGCTAACAGCAAATAAGGATGTTGAAAATTTCTTTCAATTAAGCTGAAAAAACCCTCCAAAATAAAGTCTTACCCAATACAGTGCAAGGCTAATTCAGTTAATTTTTTTAGGGTTTTTGGGAGTTTGTGGGGTGGGGGTTTTTTGTTGTTTTTTTTGTTTGTTGTTTTTTTTTTTTATTTTTAGTTTTTCAAATGCAAATACATCCCTGAAGAAATAAGGACCCTGGAAAATATGACCCTGAATACAGATGTGCCATATTTTGGAGTCATGCTTTGAATAGTAGTTTTTGGTTATTCAGAAGCCAAGTGACTGCAGTTAGTTGAACAAGCTATAAAGAGATTGTTTTCAATAGCATGTTGAGATTAAAAAGTGTGTCAAAAGCGCATCAGAGCCTACCAAAAATCTCATGGCCTTCATAATAGTTCAAAGACCTAAAACATTCTGGATTCATTAGGCTAAAGACTGCATTTCAGAATTACATGCAGGTATTAGACATAATCCTCCCAAAAGTTTTGTGTGACAGTCTAAGCTGCTGATTTTGACAAAAGGAGTAGAAAAGGTGGTGTTGGAAACTCCTGTTCTCACTGACTCTTACTGACATGTTGTTAATGTCTCATTTGTAAATTTTCTAGAGACAACCTAATTTGAAACGTGTGGCAATCTGAGAAATAATATTATCTGCTAAAATTGTGTTAGCTAAAGGATAGTAAGCTTCAAGAAAACAACAGAAAAGGGTCTGCTACCAGCATTTGCATTTTTCAGCTCAGATTTCACCTCCAAAAAAATAAGAGGGAAAGACAAAATACTAAGAAAAATACTGGGTACTATCACAGACATATTTTTACTGCATAAAGAGCAGACCTTCAGAAATCCATGCAATATTCCTGGTAGTTAACATCACAAAACAGTAATGACAGAACTTAAAGGAGCAAGTGGCACCAAGGTGTCCAGAGCTTTATGCCAGCAGTCCCTCCAAGGCGGCAGGCCATGGGCAGTGCCGCAGTAACCAGCATAGGCCCAGTTATCACTGACTTTTGTTGAAGCTACAGGACTTCATGAAATTTGTCACCTTGGAGACGAATCTCTCACTTTTACATGCTAATGTGCTCCCTTAGGTCTTCCCTCTGCTCTGTTCTGGGTTTCAGTAAAACCTTTTATCAGAGCCATTGTTTTTAACAGATAAAATAAAGAGACAATCAAGGCAAAAACTGACCTTCAACAGAAATTAAATTAAGAGAGAAGCAGCTAATAAATTTGAAAACCTTCTAATTGCAAATTAACCCCTGACTCACCCACCTGATTATCAGCTTAGCTTTGATACCACTTAATTCTCTCCACACTTGCAAAGAGGAAATAGCCATCACTCTTCCAAGCCAGCATTTGTTTCAGTCTCAGAATACAACAGGAGAATATGGGTCCAGTTACTAAACAGCGATAATAAACCCACCTTAATTGCTTCAATTAGATCATCCACAGGGAATCACTTTACACAACCTATAGGGATTAACAGGCTCTTTATGAAACACTACGAACAATTACACAGGGATGAGCAACCATCAAGAGCTGGCGGAGGAACAAAGTTGCTATCTATAGACAGTGGTCTCAGTTACTCTCTGTACTCATCTGAGGGGAAGAATTATTCTTCACCCAAGTACAAATACCCAACCAGGACAAGTCTGAAGCAGATTTCTCTAAAGATATCCCTGAGGATCATCCTAATGTTAAGCCCAAAAGAAAATGTAGTCTCATCATTCCGGGTGTGTCAAAAGAGCAGGCATTTAGTATTTTGACACCATCTTTGCTCAGCCTATGTGCCTTGCCCTTTTCAAATTGTGTTCGCCTTGTCTTTTTTGAGAGGTGTTTATTTGGCATAGCAAGAGAGTCGGTGTAAGTACAGAAAATCAAAGGGATTAATGTTCATAGAAAGTAAATATAGTGGAGGTATTTCTTTTAATGGATAAATATTTAAACTGGTTTTGGCTTTATCTGATCATTTTTGTGAACATGATATTTTAAAGTCACATCTATTAGTAATGAGAAGACAAGAAAGAAAAAAGTAAACAGTGCTTCCTATGAGGCAATTTCTATATGTCGCTAGATACATGTGCATGAATTTAATGTACACACATATTTATTGAAGAGTATACATGCACACAGAAGGATGGTATGAAAAAATGTGTGTTAAAATTTCAAATGCCGTAGGCATAACAAACTAATTATAGAATTATTTTCTGGGCATCATATTCAAGTGGCAAGGATGCAATCTCCCAAATACAGAAAACTCTGCCTTACAGCTAAAACTGGCATCTGCCTGCTCTAGTAAGACCATGCAGGACTCCATATGCTTCAGTGAAACTAAGCTTGTAGACTGAAACTTGCCCCCCAACTAAATTTATGGTGGTTGAGTTGAGAAGTCGACTATAATTCCACAAAATTACAAAGTAGAAGCAGTCTTGTCACAACTTAACAGGTCACAGTACATTCTGGGATGTGATCAAAAGTGAGACAGAATATTTTAGCCATAAGAAAATCCCCAGGGGTTTTTAATTTTGCCATAAGCCTGGATGAGCTGGTTGATTATAGCGTTTGACAACTTATATACTGTTTCAGGAAAAGAAGGCTTATTCTAAAGCCATGGATTGGTGACAAAACCCTTCTAAGAAGTTCTGGTTGCAGACTATACAATTGCTCTTTAACTGCAACTCAGTTACAAGCATTTGACTTATAAATCTGGCATATAAAATAGCTTTGGACTCTTTTCTGTCCACCTTTTTCTGCTACTTGAGACCCTTCCTGCATGTCACTTGCACTGTACTTCTCTGACAAGCTGAAGCTGCAAACAAACAATATCTTCCTAAAGAATATTTAATGAAGTAAGAAAATACCATAAAATGTCTCTCTGATAACATGCCACTCTTACCACAGGCTGGAAACAAAGACACCTAGGATGTGAAATAACATTTAACCTGAAATGTCTTGTATGGCCAGCTGACAAAGGCATTTTCCCAAAGGGCAAAACACCATCTTTTCAGATTTCAGTATGAAAGGAGATGGGCCAAATGAGTGAACACCTGCACTCAGTCCTTACATCGGTACACCTGAATAACCCAAATTATCTGCTAGCTCTCTAGAGGCACACAGAAAAGTTCTAAAAATGTTCTGCTGGGTTGGGTTGGCAGCAAGAAATGCTTCTGATCATTTCCAAATGATGAGTGACATCCTAAGGAAGAAGAGAAAGTAGAAAATGATTGCTTGAGAAAAGCAGAATAAAACCAGCATCTGCTTTAAAGTCAGACAGACTTTACAAAGGACAGATAATGCTTCTAAGACTAATAACATTCCTAGCACTCAAATTGGGGGAGAAAGAGAGTTTTATCTACTATATGAGCAGGCTTACTAGTATATATCTTTTGCTCTTTCAGACAAGCCTTCACTCCCTCTATCATACCACACTACTTAATTTGCAGCTATTGCCAAGTCAGTGTTTCATCGAAGCAAAGCTGGCAGAATTTCTATAGGAATGTAATGTTCACAAAAATTGCACAAAAAATGATGATGATTCATGTTATTCCATAGTGCAACTGAGATGAATCTGATGCCGGTTTTTGAATCCTTGTTCTCTGGAGGTTGGTATAGAGAAGTAGGAAATGTTTTGAACTTAGGAATTACTCCTTTCAATGGCAGTGACTTTGCTGTGTGGCCTACATTCTGTAAATTCAGGTTGAAGGTACCGTGTCGCTCTGTTTCAGATTTTTATTCTTCAAGTTTGTTTCTAATGCCAAGAGTATTTGGAAAGAACATTTTCAATACTTCTGAAGAAATATGCTAAATAAGTAGAAAGTTCCTAGCAAATCAGCTAGAAAACAAAATCTCATACTTACAAAAATATTGCATATTATTTAGTCTATTTTATTAAAGAATGAAACTTTTCTTCTTGCACAGCAATATTCAGTTTTCTCAGTAGTTTTTTCCAATTATTGTGGATTTTCAGTTATGAGTTGGGGTTTCTTTATTCGTTATTGTTAAACAATAGTTCTGGTTCTATTTTTTATTATTATTTTTGGGAACATAACAAAATCAGAGTCACTGTATTACCTCACCTCTCTGAAGAGTGCCTGATCTTTTTCAACTTAAAAAAAAAAAAAAAAAAAAAAAAAAAAAAAAAAATAAAAAAAAAAAAAAAAAAAAAAAAAAAAAAAAAAAAAGGAGACAATTCTTT
>VZRR01000845.1:302401-315375 GCA_013398015.1 Oreocharis arfaki
AAAAAAAAATTTTCAAAAATTATCTCCAAATTCTCAAAGTGCTACAGTGAGTCAGTGATTTGAGGTGAACCAATTAAAATTAACCTATTGTAATTACAGGAATGGTCACTTACACCATCCAGAAGCACTTAAATTTATGGACAGTTTTACTGTACAAAAACAATGGCTGGTTGCCAATTACTGTTACTGTGAGATATACAGAGGTTTACAAAGAAATACTTTTGATGTATTTATAAAATATATAAACACATACAGAGAAAGAATGAGATATAGCATTTGGCTTTCCTTATTGGAAGTACTTATTAAAAAGGCTTTTGGAAGGTGTTTACATTTCCTTTTATATTAATAGGTACATCACCTTTTCATGAGCAAGGCAGCGTTGCTGCAAAAGAGAGGATGGAGAACTCAGCCCACAGAAACCAATTACAGTTCCAATACAACAACAAGGAAATGGAAACCAATTGAAAGCACAGCTAATCCTCATCTTTGAAGGAACACAACACCTAAATACTTGTCATACACTGACATTTTAATGCTTCTCACTCCTCAAACTGTCCCACCAGGCCTCCTCTGTCCTTAACCCTTACGCTGTTCTATACAGGTCTTATGGGGGACAAAAATAATTAAATATCACACTCGGTCTCGAATTAGAGTTCTCTTGTGTATCACTTTGGGTTATCATACGTTAAAATAGGGAAGTCAGACAACACTTGATATGTTGTTACCTTCTGGAGAGAAAGTAGGTCTTCACATGCTTTCAGCTCTAAAAAATTCTTTGAAATAAGGAGTAAAAATGTGAGATTAGGTATCTAAAGTAAGAATTTGTAGTCCTTGATACAGCATTCCTGGTGAAAGAACTCAAATGAGCTGAACCATAAAAATACAGTAATAGTTTGTGGGTGTTCACTGAAAGCTAAACAGGATTCCCTGGAAAATTTTAAAATTCTTTGGGTTTTTAAGAGAAAAGTTATCTGGAGAACTCAAGTATTAATCCAAATATAATACTACTATACTCAAAAAATTTATTTCAAATAAATGTACTGTTCAAATGAAGCATACAAGTCCCTTCTACTGTCAGCAGTTACAGAAACCTGGACACACAAATAATGGAAACCATAACCAATTTTTCTATTTTACTTTCAATGCATTTAAAAATCTTTAGGGTTCTCGTATGTGTCCTTCTGGTTTGAAATGTCTCAAGTTATTACAGAAAGTTGACTGCAATATTTTTTATTACCAATTATTTCAGGAGATGGAGTAGGCACTTAAGTTCTGCTAGTGAACACCTAGATTTGTGTGAGATTTGATCCAAACTACCAAAGTAACAGCTTTATTGTATCTTTATATGTGTTTCTCAGCACTCACTTTTCATTATCCCTTTCCAGCTCATGAAACAATTTTTTTTTTTTTTTCATTAGAATCTCCTGCATGGGTTACAGAACAGGAGCCATGATTAAAAAAAAGCCTCTCATTCATGAATTGGAATTTTATTGTTTAACCAATTATAGTTCTGAAATATTAAAGGAGGAATGAAACTTGAGCTGTCCTAAATGGAAATCCACAACTAATTTTAACTTTAGACTGCTCTGGTCCTTCTTATTTCTCAGAGTCTTACTTATTTTCATTCCCTGTTCCATGTTTACCCTACAAAACCAATTACAGTGCTTTTGGATTGTTAGTGAAGTATTAAAGAAAATGTTATCATGCCAATTTGCTAGATTAATGCTGGCTTGCTTCAGTTTAAAAGCTGGTTTTGATCTGGGGTTCAGATCCCAAAGACTGCCTGGAAACAGACTGGCATGTGGATTAGAAAAAAGCAGGCCTCTGCACGTCCTTAGTTTAAATTATCTTTTCCAGTGTAGAGAACATTTGCTTCATTCTTGCTAAGGTTAGTTCCTGTCTTGCTTTAAACCACTGCTGAAGCAGATCTGCCAAATAGCCTGCACTCGGCAAATCAGTCATGCATTCCTACAGAACGGAGAAAGCGTACCACAGGCTCCCTCTTCTTCCCCTTCTCCAAAGGGGAAAACCTTTCTCTTTGGCAGGCTGCTGTGAGCCAAACTATGCATTTCCTGATCTTTATCCACCCAGGTCCCACATTGATCATAACCAATGATATCTTGTTTATTATATCATTTTAGCAACATAAATATTACATATGAGACTGCAAGAAGAAATGCAGCTAAAACCCCACTTGTAATATATCAAATGCAAGCATTATCCAGTTTTCTAAAGTCTGTTGGTTTTATTTTTATAAACACAATGCATCACATTTTATTGTAATGTTCACTAGTGTACTGCTAGCTCTTCTTCTGTCATTTAGCTTAAACTATGAGGTTTATCAGAGTGCTGTTGACTCCACACTAACGAGCATTAACCTTTCATTAAAGTGGTTTTCGAGACACAGCTCTCAGGCTTGCTGCCTTGAGATAACTCAAACACAGTTATTGTTAGCTTTGTTTTTATGTTGACAATTTCACATTAGGGGGAAAGAAAAATCATTGTTCATCCTCTTCTTGTCACTGTTAGCAAAAGCCAAAAGACACTGGAATAAAAAAACATCTAAGAGGAGCCTTTGAAAATGCCCAGTGGTCCTGAAGAGTCAGCAATGACAAGTAGGGATCTCAGTAAGTCAATTCAGATCTCTGTTAGACTCCAACCACTAGAACTTGGCACACCTGCACTTGTGTTTCACCTATCTCAGTTAAGTGCCTCATATTAAGTGACATGAATTTGGGCCCCAAGTGTCCTCTTTCTGTTTTGCAAGTGGACTATCTCACATCTTCTTAAAACACTGTGCATGTGTATAGATTATTTACTTAGCCATAGCACTTATTCAGAAGATAATATGCTAGCTACTTTCAAGAAGAAATAAAAGCTTCCCCACCGAGAATTCTTCTACCCACAATGTTATTTAAAATGTATCTCTGCTTCTTGTATATCAAGGGAAATATTTTCTCAGTATTAATGGAAGAGAACACTTTTCATTTTGTTTCTGAAGATCAAGCATGATTTTAGAAAGGTTAGCTAGGAAAGGGAAAATACCTTGATTGTTTTCCATGTCTCACTCTATTGTTTTTTCAATTCATCTGGCTGTCCATCTGAAATAACTTGCACAAAGACTGAATTAAAAAAAGCAGCCCACAAAACTTGGAGAACAGTCTGTACTCAAATGCAATTTATACTTTACAAGGACTATGTCTGGTCAGTGCCTTAAATTACATAGTTTTGCAATATGGAGATATTTCAAAATTTAAACATAGGTTTCCTATACCATCAACAATTAAAGCATTTCTAAGATGATATCACCTGGTCTAATCATGTTATTACTTTCATTATAATCTTGACCAAGTCAGTTTGGAAAAGGTGAGTGCTTTCAAGACGTAGTATTATAAATGTCAACTGTGTACGAGTCGCTAACTTTAAATATACATGATCAGGCTAGCCTTCCTTTCAGAGGCACAGGCAAGGCCAAGGACATGTATTTTCTTTTGTCTTTGAAACAAAAGACAGTGGTTTCTCTCACTACGAGATTTATAAACAATCCTTTTTATGAAGGATCTCCTTTTTACACTTTTTTGTAAAGTGTAAGAAAAAGGAAAAATATTACAATGCAATAGAGTAACACAATGTTATGAAATGTTCAAACTGAAAATTTCCTTCTGTAAAAGATAAAAGCTAAGAGGACTACAATTGTCAAAGCCCAGTCAGGTTAATGAACAGAAATTATGTCATTACCCTTTTTTCATATTGTCATAGTACTACTAGGTTTATTTTTAATCTTTTTTTTTTTTTTTTTTTTGGGGGGGGGGAAAGGACGGGGGANGGGGCAAAGGCAGGAGAAGGGGTTGGGCAGGGGCAGGTATATTCCTTGTGGCTATTTTTACAGAGACTATAAAGAGAATGCAGGACTCTGCAATTTCTTAAAAATATGATCAGGCAAATATGGATATTGTTCTATATATTGGTTCATATATGGTTCTATGTAGTAGTCACGGAACTCACAATTACAGATACTCATTAACTATTACTGACACTGCAATTACTTCAACATTTCTTCCAGCAATGGAGTGAAAAATTACTTACAGGGATCAGAGACTTTCATTCTTTGCATACAGAGAGATAACTATCTTAAGCAGAAAAAAAGCCTCGCATATGATTACAAAACCTGCCTTCTCTCCCTCCTAAATTTACATCTTTTGATTAACCAGTAATTTGCTAGCCTGAGCATTCAACAGGACTGAATTCTCAATTCATCCTCCAAATGCTCTGAGACACACACTGTCTTTGTTTCAACCTCATCTTCAAATCTTTTTCATGCCAGGAAGGGTCCGTTTGCAACTCCAAGGAGATCTCACAGAAAATGTTCAGTCAGAACTTTCTCAGTACTTAAGCTAGTTATGCACGGCATTATTTTTTCTATGGACAGTTGGGTCTAAATGGCAAGGTTTTGGTAGTGGGGAGCTGTCTCATTTTAGACAAATCCAGTTTCAGCTTCCTCAGAATGGAACCACCATAGGACACAGTTGCAACCATTGGCCAATCTGGTGGTGCCTGGGGGAAGAATCTTCATGAAAGAGCAAAATGATTGACAACAGAGTAGTGAGATGGGGAAAGAGTGTGAAAATTGTATGAACACCAAGGTGAGAAAAGAAGGAAGGGGGGGAGATGGTCCAGGCAATAGAGGAGACATTCCCCTGCAGCCAGCAGAAATGCCCACGCAACAGCAGGTTTATCCTAAAGGAGCTGCAGCCCATGAGAAGGACCCTTGCTGGAAGAGAGAAGTGTGAAGAGGAAGAGCGGCAGAGAGGAGACTTACAGACTGACCACAGCACCCAATACCCCATTCTCCTGTGCTGCTTGGGGGATGGTGGTAGGGGTGGTAGAGGCTCTAAGAGTGAAGTTGGACATGGGTTAAAGAGGAAGGAAAGTGTTGGTTTAATGCTTGGTTTTGTTCCTTACTACCTGAACATACTTTAGTTTGCAAGAAGTTTAATATTCCCAAGTCAGTAACCGGTAAAAAACCTCTCTGCCTTTAGCTCAGCCTACCAGCATTCTCGGATGATTTTCTCACCCACTCCCACAGAAGGAGTAGTGACTGAGTGGCTGGGTGGGAACCTGTTCCCTGAGCAAGGCAATCCCACCACAGCACTGAAGTTAAACGTACGTGTATCACTCACATGACACTACAGCTAATCTTCTAAAACAAGGCATGACCTAGCCCCAGGCAATGCCTTTCATTGTGTTCTAAGTTCCAAACTTGCAGAATAAATCTATTCTGTAAAATTTATTTGTTTACATTTAACATTAAAACACACCTAAAGGCGTTTTTTGAAGACAAAATTAACTCCAGAAGGCTTAAGTATTGTACTTTGAGTCAATTGTTTTCATAAATACCTGTATCGGTCCTGTACGTAATGGGATCGAGAAGAGACCTGTGTATCCAAAAGCTGTTCCTTTCTACCAGCTCTAACACTCATCTTAATACTACAGACAAAATGAAACTCAACCTTGTATTGCTCTTAATTAACAAACAGTATGTAATGCCGTATTACCTATGGAGTTTGTGTTTTAAGATTTCCCTCACCTTCAAACTGGTGGGTTTTTTTAAGTTTTTCTTAGTAAAAATTATTTTCTACAGTAGTAAATATTTTTATCATGGCAGTATTCAAAGTTCTATGTGGCAAAGGCACTTGATTACATCATTTATACTTTATATAATGAAAAACTGATGTGAAAGATCTGAATACTTTTGTGACCAAATTAATCAGAAAACAGATATTCCCAATCTAAGAATATGATTTCCAAGAACACTAGGTAGAGATAAAACAAACAACAGCAGCAAAAAAACACCAAAAACCCAACAACCCAAAAAACACCTCACCAAAGATACTGATAAGGAAAGAAGAAGAAAACAAAATTTCCTTTAAAATGCTAAATATGAGATAAGACGGTGAACTTCCTACAGATACTTTAGGGCAGAAAGCAAAAATACTGCATGGCCCCTCCTCTAGGTACTCTTAAATATTTTTGTGAATTACTTCTGTAACTGAAATGGGAAATGATGCTGAGTACAGAGCACTTGATAAATAGCTTAGGTATGAAAAACTGTATATGCAGCAAGGGACGTATTAAGGCTAATTGCCAACAAAGCACTTCAGCCTCCCCCATCTAAAATTAGTCATCTAAGTATAATATACTTATATAGGCTCCCTTTTTATCCAGTCCAAAGACTTCTTCCAGACAATTCCCACTGCTCTCAGGCACCTCTTTTTGAAGTGTATTAATTACTTGGTGTCAATGTCTTTCATACTGACCAGAGGAGGAGATAAATGTCCAGTTTACAACAATTTTTAAAGTAACTGAGTTGGGTGAGATAATTCCTACCCAGGCTAATCAGAGGCAAACAACTTCTAGCAAAACAGTATCTCCTCTTTGCTGGAGGGAAATTAATGCAAGCTCAACTTTGTAAAGTATAGTGATTGTTTAGGTTTCTTTTTTCTTGCTTTTGTTGTCTTCGCTTTCCTTTTACAATGTCCCATTTGTCTGTAATAAATTTTGATTTAAACCACCTCACAAAACTAATTCCACAGCCCACCAAAGCAAAAAATCACAGACTAAGTAGCAACACCAAGCTTGGCAGGTTTACTAGAATCTTAAAAGACAACCTTTTAGAAAAGTTGTTAGGCTGCAGGCAGTGGTGCAAACTCCAAAACAAGAAACTTTGCAGTTTACCTTATTAGACTTCTGGGTTTTTGTTTGTTTGGTTTGGACCTTTAGAAGGGATTTTCTAGCTAATGGGTACATTCTGAGAGATGGTAAGACTCCTTCATTACTTAAACATGTTAACACCAGAGGGAATGCATGTGATCAGAGTGCCAAAAGTGGTGAAATAGTGACATCCATTCATTTCTTTTGTGGCAGAATATAAATGAGACTATTTTTAAATATAAAGAGAATAAACACTGAATTTAAAAACTGAAACTTGGAAAAAGGTCTCCCATTTAACAGACTATTGCATATTACCCCATTTTATAGGAGTAAAGGATAATTTCCCAGTCCACCAAAGCAATGAGGAATCACAGTGAAAATGTGAAAATTAGCAATAAAACACCAGGGTGTTAACATATAGTGTAAACTAGTCCCAAAAAATTTTCACCTTGTATCTTTGACTGCCCAGGAAGTAGTTTTAATTAATACAAATCAAGTAATGAGGGAAAAAGTACACATTTTGGAAAAGATACTGCACTGTGAAAAAGTATCTGCAGATTTTTATTATGTGTAACTGTGAAAAAAGTTGTCTATGAAAGAGTAACTCTAGAAGAACCCTAATTAGAAAGCTCGTACACCAAAAATACATTTGTTTATGCATTAAATTCTACAATGTGTATTTCATTGATGTAGCATTCTCAAGAGGTAACACTTGATCCTCTATGATATTGTACCTTGAGTAATCATTTGCACCCCTGCACACACAATTTACATCACTGTTAAATCAGATTATCCTCTAAGTAAGACAGCAGTTAAATAAGGCAGCAAGTGTCATCATAGCTCCCGTGAAGTCAATAGCACTGAGAAGATGTGAGTGAGCAGACCTGCTCAGGAGACCACTTCAGCCCCAGGTGTGCCTGACACAGCAAAGCAAAGAGTCTGATGGAGACCAAACACACAGAGCCTGGCAAGTGCCAGAACCTCACTGAAAGGCTGCTCTGATAGAACACCTCAACACACTGGACTAGTGGATGATTTTGCAGAAGAGCAAGTTTGACATTTGTTCATGAAGGGCCAAACACAGAGTCAAGTGTGAATACCATCATCTGCCTATCATGATACATGACATTTCTAGGATCTACAGCTTTATATTGTCTTCCAGAGAGTTACCACAAAGGTAAACAGGTAGAGTTTTGTCTAGAACGACTTTTTTTTTCTTTTGTTTAAATACAAAACTGCATTTTTCCACAGTAACAATGAATAACTGATCCTTCATGAATCTCTGGATTGTGTATAAAATATATTTAAGCAATCTAATTTAAAACAAATCAGACTTGAAATCTAGTTCATAGCCTTTGACAGCTACAGATATTTGTCTTTTCAGAAGAAACAAAAAAGTATGAGTCACTTAGCATCTATTTACTTTTAAAACTGAAGTATAAATAATTCAGTGGTGATAAGACTTCATTTGAACAACGTGCAATTTGATAATGTGTTCTTAAGTAAACACTGTGTATTATGCTAAGGCAGGTCTTTTGTGAACTACATTTGTCATACCCGCTTTTTTTACCTCTTTGAGTTTCCTCTTACACCAGTAAAGCTTTTAACAATTAAAATAAGTTTTTGGGTTGGCTTTTGTAGTGGATTTACAATAACGAGAAAATCTCTTTTTGATCTTCCTGAAACTCCACTGAGTAATTTAGTCATAAATAAATTATGCCAAAATAAGAAAATGTAATAAAGACAGCTATACATAGTGTCTAGATCAATATAAACATTACAGTGTACTTTCACAGTCTTTTAAACTCACAGGAAACCCTTGCCACTCACACAGAAAATCACTGAGCTTCCACTCTACCAGCAGCCTTCCTATTAAGAAATTGTCACACAATGTGATGAGAAGAATTTTTTTCGGTACTTCAAAGGAAATACATACAGCATTCTTCTGTCATGCTCAAACATCCTAAGACAACATTTTTCACTTTAAAAACATAATAAGGCTTTAAATGCCATTATGTCAAAGATGCAAAGGGGAAAACACAACAGAAAAAAAATCTTTTTCTGTACTTTTTACTGAGGGAAATTAAGTAATTCTTTAGTTTTTTTGTTTTTTTTTTAATCAAACTGGCTATTTGTTACTCTATCTCAAACCACCTACTTTCTTTTAAAATATTTTCAGTCCAAGGTAGTGAACTCTCCAAAATTTTTGTGAAAAGCTTTCTCCATTATCTAGAAACAAAGCATTCCAGATTATCTAGATTTTTTTATTTATCCCTGGAGTAAGTTAATTTCTATCTCTTTATATGCCCTCAATATTGTATTTTCTCTCAGCTTTTAAAATTATATATTTCTGTTTTCCATACATATTGGATCCTTACAGGATGTGGAAGCTTGCTAGTTCAGCAAAGGAAATGGCCATGTTTAAAACTATCTATTTAAATTACATACAAGAGGCTTACACAATTCACTTACATCAAATACAAGAGATGAAAACTTTCTAGTATCCCCCAGGCTTAGGATAATTATTTGTGTCTATTTGTATTTCTACAATTGCTTTGCAAAAGTAACAGTTCAAAACGTGATTTTGAGCTTTTTATATTCCACAAAGGAGCACCACCACCAGACAACATTCAGCTAAATACCCAGGCAAACCAAAAAAGCAGCCAGGCAACAAAATAAAATGAAATAGAAGTAGATAGCTCTTTTTCATGAAGAGAAAGTTCTCTGAATTACAAGATGGTAAAAAAACAACAATAAAGTATATGAAATATAGAGTCGAGATTTTATTTTCCATGTTTTTGAAACGTCAGAACATCTCAGAAATGTAATCTAATGAGAAAATAACGTGAAAAGTAGAAACAGGTGTGATGAGAATAAATCCCTTTTAAAAGTCACCTGCCTAATGCTGATCTGTCAACAGCTGATGGATCCATGCCAACCTCCCTGCATTTCTAGGACTCAATTTTGTTTATTTTGCCAGGTTCTATATCAAGCAGACAAGCTACTTTAAGGAATGCCTTAGTATGGAAAAGCCTTGATTCTCATAGTTGTTCTGACAGTTGCATGCTGAGAGGAACAAACAAACTATATGGGCTCATTCTAAAAAAAGGTGAGGAGATTAACATTCAACGTTTTGAGTGACAAAACATCTCTGTTACTATGTTTCTTCATGCATCCATGAGCATTTATCTGGAATGTTCCTAAAGCTGTAAAATCAAAGAAATGCTGAAAAAAAGAAATGCTTAGAGCAAAGATAAGTTAGGACAAATGGCTTCTATGTAAAAGTTAAAAATCTGCTTGTGTTTTGTACAAAAATATATAATCCCTACCACAGAGCACCCTTTATGAAAATACTTTGTTGATTAATATGAATAAATTCCTCACTCATATCACCAAAATTATAATTTGCTCCTCCCAGCCACTGAAAGGACTAAGATACTATAGTTGCTTAGGTGCACTGGAATCTTAAAATAGTAAAAGCTGAAGAATTCTTTGCAGCCTGAATCACCAAAGATTTTGATGTTTATATGTATTATTATTTTTTCTTTTTATTCTGTGTTTGTCTGTATTTTTTAGTAGACTCTTATAGTCTAGATAGTTTGTGTCCAGAGCTCAGCAGGCATGTGAGGAAAATCTCAAGTATTTTTGATGCAGATAAGAAGTCATACTTAAAATCTTTGATTGCAGTAAAAGACAAAAATGGCTTGGTAAATATCTTTAGCTTCTAAAGAAAAGAAAAGAAAAAAAAAAACAAAACAAAACAAAACCAAAAAAAACAACCACATTTCCTAGCATAAATTAGCAGATACTGAACTGTTTTAAAATGTAACAGAATGTGGTTCCAATTTTTAATGTGGGGAATTAGGGGGGCAAGAGAACCTCACTAAAATACCTCTAGGTTTTAGTTCTCTGCAGATGCTTTGGAATTAAGGGGTTTGGAGGATTTTTTAATATTTGCAAGTGCCAAATACTAATGATGCATTTATTGTAAGCAACTGTTGATTCCCGTAATCACGAATTCATATCCTATCTCCAGTGCGAAAATTATGTTAAGGTATTTTGGCTGAACAAGATTACTTCTCATTGTCAGGAAGAAAGTAGAGAATTTCCACAGAGATCACAGAGATTTTATTCACAAGGACAGTATCTGTATAAATTGCAAAAATCACACCTTTGAGTTTTCCTGTATTTTTTACTTAGGTCAAGACTGTCTAACTCATCTCCGAAAAACCCAACACTATTTACACTTTTGAGTCTCACACATACCAGAAACCACAGAGGTTCTAACCTTGCATAAAGATTAGTCAGTAGAAAGGTGAACACTGCAGTGCAGTAAAGCTCCTGCTAACCTTGTGTTGGTGCACTTTGTCAAAGCAATATCGTATCAAAGGCACGACTTTTGTTTTGATGCTCTAAGCCTTTACAAGGCACTCTCAGTTGATAGATTTTTGCTATTCATACTCAAGTTAAACTCCATTAAATACCTATACTACAATGAGGATGTTAAAAGTCTGCTTCAGTTGGTACTTCTGTTCTGGGCAGCACCCCCATTTGATGAAAAAAACAAAGAAATTTGTATCTGGTGAATTGAATCAGCATTGCTATATCTTCCCTTACAGTTTCAGGCTTCTTTTATGGATTTTATTTTCCCACCAAAACTCGTAATGCTTTATCGGCAAGTACTGAGTTTCTTCCAATACTGATATTTTATTTGGGCTTAACAACTTCTTTGTTTAAAAATAATGGACCATCCTACGATCCTTTTCTCCTATTATCTCAAATATTTAAATCAGTCCTCTGACTTAGTTCCTGGTCATCTGCAGAGAATTTTTGATCCCATTTGCCAAAAAAAAAAAAAAAAAATTAAAAAAAAAAAAAAAAGATAAAAAGAAAAAAAAAGAAGAATCAGGCTCTTCTCTAGGCTCTTCTATTTCTCAATGTACTATTAAATGAATTAATTTTTATCCATCACATATTGGACAGACATTACCATATATGACTAAAGACGCTCAATATTAATTTATCAGCATTTTCTTGTGTAAGCTATATGGCATTTTCCATGGGCATGCTTACAAATTTTCTATAAAACTGTAACAGAATAATACAAGAAACAGCCACAGGACTTTAACTTAATGGTCAGTCAGTACTGTCAAGGTGCGGATGATGCAGAAATAGGATGAATATTTTTTGAGGAACCATAATTTCTTAATTTTTAAAAGATGCCTTGAGCTCAAGAGACAGGAAAGATCTATTTTTAGTTGAATCTCTATTTTAAAAATACTTAATTTCATATTTTTGTTTGAAAGAAATGTAAAAAATCATGAATTTCTAGTTGTTTAGAGGCATTTTCCATCCTCCCTATGTTAGAATCAGACAGAATGTAGAGATTTCTGCAAAAAGACCACAATCTGAAAGAGGCTGCACGTATTTCTTTTCCTTTAAAAATTGCAAAAACAGATGCATGTAAAAATCCAATTCTGTGATATAAAAAAATGAATATTCAGAGCCTGCTGAGTGCAAAAATAAATCACTCAATAAAGTTAAAAGAACAGTGAATTCTGGGAAACTGATAGAATACAAGCTACAGCACAGATAATCATTTGGCTATGAGAAAGATCTGGCAAGATTTCTGTAATAAAATTAACACTGATAACTCTGCATCATCAGTTTACAAGTACAAGTGGGATTCAGGATAAAAAAAGAACCATGTCCTGTTTAAGTACTGACAGAATATAATCCCATATGTTGAAAAGGACACTATTAATAGGCCATTTTTTTCTGTGAGAAGGATAAATACAGTCTAACTTACATAAAGTGTAAAGGTATTGAATTCGGAGGTTAAAACTTTGCACGCTTTAAAAGCATTAGTGGAATTTGACTTAATTATTCGTAAAGAAGAAACGCTTGAGTTAAAACATAATTCCTTAAAACCAGTCAAAAAATAAAAACTCTATGAGTTGGTTGAAATTTTATTTTCTGACTATCTATCATCTTTCCAGCAACTGTGGTGCAGCTCCATCCTTTCACACAATCTCATTACTTTTGTAGAGTTTGTTCTCTGTGATTACCCAGCCACTTGGGACAGTTTTCCCTCCATGTCCTGACAAATCTTCTCTTTCTATTTTCTTGCTGTTCAGACATAACCTACCTCTCAAAAAAAGTACATGCTAAATTTGGATTGCTTGAGGTTTTTTTTCTGTATCTGCAATTGTACAGACTGAAATAGGTATTTATATTATTTACTAATTGTTGCAGTGCTGGGT
>VZRR01000847.1:0-30763 GCA_013398015.1 Oreocharis arfaki
TGCAGAGAGCAAACAGAACACATACAGAAAACAACAAATCTTTAGGATTCATTATTATAGGATAGCAAACGAAACCCCAGGAAATATCAGGAAGCCTGTTCCTCAATAGAACCATGGAGCTTGTAACATTTAAGTTCTGCTCCTTAATAAATCCACCACAGCTGTTTGAAAGTTTTCCATGCAAAATCCCAAGCTGCACAACCGTGGAGTGGCAACAAGAAAACGATTTATCAACCTGGCTTGAAATTCCAGCGAGTTTTCACAAACACAGAATTTTATCCTCAAACTGACAGTAAAACTATTCCTAACCTTTCAATACCAAAGCTGAGCCGAGCTATTTGCATAGATATATTTATTCTTAGCTTTTATTACTGCCAATTTGTTGTTTGTTTTTTTAAAATTGAACATTCAAACAATGACGTATTTAAAACCAGGTGAAAATATGTTTAATAGGAAAAATGTGTTTAATACCACTGCCTGTATTCGGGGTTGTTTTAAAATATAACAAAAATATGATAAAACTACTGAATTAGTAATCATAAAGGCTGTGGAACAGTATTTTTTTTAGGTGAACCCAGGTAAACCCAGTCACTGAGACAAAACCACCGATGCAACAGAAGTGTAGCAAGACAAATCCCTTTAGGTATGAAATGTTTGCTTGAAAGGGAAGGACGTAAAACATTTAAATAGATTTATTTTTCAAGTGTTTACATAAGCCATGGACCAATTTGTTTCCAGTTAAAGAACTGCAAAGACATATATACAGGTATGTTTAAGGCCATCAGAAAATTGAAACCTGACAACAAACTAAAAATTCTCAACACTTATTTTATGTGGTAGAAGCGTTACTAAAATTCATTCTAAAAGCCAAGAGCTTCAAAAGAGGAAACACATTTTCATTTAATAAAAGTCTAACGGGTATTTCCTAAAATGTACCTTGAGACCAAAATTCCAGGTGTACTCTTGATCCGCTGTTGGGTAGAAATGGGCCAGCAGAGTTGGAACCGAGCTAGTTACCCCCACCAGATTCTTTTATGAAGATTCAAAAGGGAGGGGAAAAGAAGATGGCTTTTAATAAAACTGCAGCAAGAGCAAACAATCAATTGAATTCAGAACCAAATGCCAAGTTAGGCTCTAGTTCTCCTAACACACTTCTCCTGCGTGCTGCTCCAAGTGGCTTTTAGGAAGATCTTGGAAAACAGATGTTCTCCCCTCCATTAAGGCTGGATCCAGAGAGCCACAAATTTTAATACCATTATATTGAAAAAACCTCTGAAAGCAGTGAATAGAATAGCACCTCTTCTCTTAGATGAACAGTCTAGAAAATTCAGCTTCTCATCACGCTCTGCCACACCACACCAAAAACACGCCTCTGAGGGACCTTCCCCACCTCCTTCCCTCTGGAAAAATGGATTGGCCCAACAGGAAAATGTTACAGTTTAAGCAATTAACCCTCTCCACGACTGACAAAAGAAGGGAATGTTCCCAAAGTTCCCCGTCAAAGCTCCTTCCGTGAAGTTGTGCCACTGACTCCACGACAGCCAAGATCAGTCTGAGACCAAGGGAGTGCTCAGATGCATTTAACAAATTCTGTCACGTCGAGAAAAACACCATTAAAAGGGAGCTGCACAGAGTTGCATTGCCGGAGCTTCCAGCAAAGTCCCAGACAATAATCATAAATATACTTAAGGCCAGATTTAAATAAGGAAATCGTCCTCTAAGTTCAACAGGAGAGGTTTGTTGTTTGGGATCATTTCCTGTTTGGGATAATTTCCATTTGCTTTCCAGATGTTCTGGTCCATGAGTGAAGGACACCTGCACCTGCCCACCACATCTGTGGAAGTTCCCTGGTGCCAGCTCAAGTGATGGGAAACCTTTTAGTCCCATCCATACTCAGCCCAGATGGAAAACTGGAGGAACAGGTGCCCAGATTTTAGGAATTAAAGCAGCCTCCTTGACCAGTGACAAACTTCAGCTGCAGCTTGTATCTTCAAGCATCCATGTCAATATTTTGCTAATAGACTTTAACCAAGAACAGTTTCACATGAGTGAGAGGGATGGTCTGGGTTTTCCAGGCTGTGACTGCAGCCTCATTAACAGGGGGAGGGGAATATCAAAATTCTTCCAACCAGCTGGTTCTGTATCTTGCTCTGCTGGACCACAAACACTTTGCCCTATTTGTTCTTTATTATACGAATTTTAACCACTCTTCCAGTATCATTTATCATCTCTTCAGTATTTAGAGCCTCTTCAGTAACTTCTCTCTACTCAAATACCATTTGGGAGAAAGAGGGAGCCTGATCCTTTCTCCAAAGACCTGTAACACAACCAAACAATCTGCCTAAAAATTTAAGGTTGGCAGGACATGTAGAGAAGACATATTTTTAAGGACACGAGGTTCTCTGAGATTGAAGTCCCAGCAGAATACATGGCCTGGTTAAGTAACAAGGAGCCAACAATACTCTTCCANCTCTACTCAAATACCATTTGGGAGAAAGAGGGAGCCTGATCCTTTCTCCAAAGACCTGTAACACAACCAAACAATCTGCCTAAAAATTTAAGGTTGGCAGGACATGTAGAGAAGACACATTTTTAAGGACACAAGGTTCTCTGAGATTGAAGTCCCAGCAGAATACATGGCCTGGTTAAGTAACAAGGAGCCAACAATACTCTTCCAACTACTCTGACTGACGACTCAGAGATTGGTGTATGCAAAAGACAGGATCTGGGGAAGAAAACAGGGGTTAAGTGAAGTTTGGAACCCTCTCCACAGCAAAATCCCTAAGCTGCACTGGTGAACTGTTCTTAGAAAACAGCCTGCACACAGCCAAAACACAGAAGTGAAGTTCAGGACCACGTTGGCCTCAGGTGTAAGACAACAGCTCACGATGTCTGGGTAAGTTCTTAAGCAGGAGGATGTCTAGGAAGGATCCAGGTTTCCCAGACACAGTAACCACACGTACAAACATCTGAAATACTGGAGTCAGCTATGAATTACTCGCTCAGGAACCCCTGAGTTACAGCCAAGAGGAAGCAGGAGGCTGAAGGCAGAAGTTTGGTTTTAAGCAGAATCAGACACAGCCCTGTCCCACGCTCACTCCTTCCAGCCACACTCCATCAGGCCCCAGCTACCCCTGGAACAAACAGCTCATCCCTACATCCAGAATGGGCTCAGCACCACAGCCAACCCCAAACTGCCACAGCTTTACTTCAGGATGAACTTCTGCCAACAGTCTTTGCTCAAAAAAGGACCTTTTTCAAAAGAAACGTACCTAGGAGTGCCTGGGATCTGGAGGGAACTAGGATTTAGAGCCAAGCTACAGAGTAGAAATTTGAAGCTCCCCCGAACAGGCCAGAAAAGCAGCGAGGGCTCCGTGTGCCACAGGGTGACTCCAGCAGATGTTTCAGGACAGTGTATTACACCAGGGGTGGGATTAAGGGGGTCTCTGCAGATTCCCAGCTCCCATCTCACAGACTTGTTCCACCTCTCCATCAGAAAACAGCAGAACAGCTGCTCTAAAGGCCATTTTCAAACTTGTCTCTCAATGAAGAGGCCCAGTGTTTTATTAATAAATTAAAGGTGGAAAAAAACCCCCAAACCAACCCCCCAAATTTTAGGTGGAATGTTTAGATCTGTTCAGTGGTCTCTGATTGAATATGGTGCACATTTACTGACAAACTACAATCAGTTCCTTAAGGAGCATTTGGTGTGCAACGGAGAAAGCTGAGCAGCTCGTGCTCTAACAACCATTTAAGAGTAAAGCTGATGCACAAAGAAAAATAAAATAATTAAAAGAAGTCACTGTTTTCCTACATCAGTTCAACATTAAAAGGTTTGTCTTTTTATTTTTTTTTTCCAGTTAAAAAACAGTTGGGACTATTATCTCAGTAATAGCTTCCTAAAAAAGACACAGAACAGCAACTTCTCACCGGACTGCAGTTTAGGAATGTTCTAGGCCTTGACTCAAACTGCTGCTTCCAGACATCAGCCCCGTTTCAGGATGCCTGGTGTGGAATATGGTCTTCACAAGCTTATCACTTCCCGCAGTGAAAACATTTCTCATTTGTGCTCTTCACACAGGACATGGAAAAGGACATGGAAAAATATCCCACCTATTTGTATGGAGTTCCAGACTGTTTCACAACGAAGTCAAAAGTATTTGACTGCAAGTTCTGAAAGTTCAGTTGTGATACAAAGTAGAAATGACCCTCTGAGTGAAAACAACCTTCAGTTTCGTACAGAACAGTTAAAAACACCACGCAGCTGTTCCTTAATTTCACCTTTCCACAGGTAGGAATTATTTGATGAGCAATACTTAACATGTAATATAGCACTTTTCTTCTTGCACGTGCTATAGAATGCGACAGAACTACCAACACCTCTATGGAGGCAGCTATCAAAATATTCTCCCCACTGCAGAGAGAGTGCATGTGCGCAAAAGGCAGGCACAAGTGATTTTTCCAAAGATTATACCACAAGGATGCAGTAAAACTTGAGTAAGACTTGGTATTTTCCAGCTCCTAGGCTTATGCCATCTCTTTCATACATCGCTGCCTTGATGGAAAAAAAAAAAAGGAAAAGTCCATCAAAAAGAAAAAGTTTCCCAGAAGTCACAGCTAGTAGAATAAAACCAGAAAAACAGGAGGAGGGTTTACATCTAGTCAGGAAAAGGAGACTATTGGGGATTAAAAAAAAAAAAAAACCAAAGGAAGAAAACCTCATGAACTGTCACCCCATCACATTGAATCTGTTTCAGCCGTTGAAAACCAGTGTTCCAGGATACAATTTTTATAAACATGTTTTATTTATCTTGCTTATACCATTAGAACTGTAACTGCTGGCTGTCATTTCCCTGAAAAGGGGAAATCAACTCAAACACAGACTGGTGCTTTTCAAAAGATAGCAATTGGAAGGGCAGCAGCAGCGGGCATTTGAGATTTCTTAAAACCTTCAAGGCTGCAGGAAAGACAAAAGGACATGTGACCAAAAGTGTTATGATTATCCATTAGAGATTTCCATCAGTACCGGCATCAGTTATTTAGGTGATAATACAGCAAGGTCAAGTATTAGTGACAGACAATGTGCAAGTCATAAGGAATGATAGAGAATACCAATCCTTACAAAAGTCATTGCTATCAAAGAAACTTAAAAGTGTTTCAAAGAGATATCTAAATACTTCACATCAAATATACAGTGGCCATCCAGATTATAGCTCGGATTTGTAGCAAAATTTTGTCCAAGTGCCAAATCAAAGCTTTTTGTTGTTGTTGTTTCTCACTTTGTCTCCTAAAAAAAATAATAACACAGTTACACATTAGCAGTTATGCAAGCGCTCTTCACTCCTTAGCCACAGGAATGAGGGCCCTGGTGATGAGGAGTGCTGCAGCTAAGGGTGCCTCTTCTTTGTCACAAACTGCCTCTAAGCCCACCTGTCTATTTAGGGCAATTGCATCACTACACATCTTTAACTGTTCAGTGCTTCGGTTTAACAAGAAAAAGCTGAAATGCAGTTGTTCTACCAAGCCACACTTCACCTTTTCCATCCTTTCACGGGAACATTTAAGTTTTGTCAACTGCCACCACAGTAAATCTTTATGGATTTGCAGATTTTATCTGAATTTGTTAAATCACTTTTAAATGTCAGAAGTGAGTCTTTGCTTTTTCCTGCCACTTCAGTTAACCATGGAGATTGGATCACCCTGAAAATTGCCTTTTTTTGCTTTACTCTTAGCAAGGGTGAGGAATCTGAATCTCATGTGCAAGGCTCAAGATGATGCTTAGGACAGAACATGCAGAGTAAACGTTGTTTCGTTCCTTTCAATATCCAGGGAATATAAAGCTGGCAACTGTAGTCCTGTCATTATGGGTAATGAAAATAGTCCCTTAACAACAAACTTCCTGTAAGGGAGAACAAATAGATAATAACTCTTCTGGTAACATGTATTGTACACTGGCCAGCGTGTTTTTGGCGTTGAACGGAATCCTGTGAACGTGTTTAATTCACTTGCTGAGCGTTCATCTGAGGCATCCCTCTGTTTGGTCTGGGGGGCCCTCCACGACCTAGAAAACACACAGAAAAGGGGTTGAATTCTGCAGGAAATCTGGTCAGTTTAAAAATAGTCCTAAATCTTCTGGGCTAAACTCAGGAAGACTTTGTTGTGCTTCCTAGAACACGCTCTGAGCTTCACCACAGCCCAGTGTCACACCTCAGGGCTTTCAGGACCCACACAGGGACAGAACCCTTCAAAACTGAGGGGTTTCACAGATGCAGGGCACAGCCTCGAGCTGCCCTCACTGACAAGGCAACAAAGCACTCGTGGCAGTGTCTGTACTGAGACAGAACACAGCCTCAGCACCAAAAATGTACTAAGAAAAAGACCTGAGGAAACAGTGATGAAAGCAGAATTTAGAAGCTGAACTACAGCCTCATGATGTCTGTGGGGTTTGTTTCCTAAGGCTTTCATTAATAACAGACAGTTAAGTAGTTCTGCCATATCTAAATGTCAACAGCAACTGCTGCTTTAGCTTCTGTTCCAAGAATTCCTCATTCAAGAGCCAACTAAACTTCCACCACCCGTTCACAGGATCCCAGTAATTCAAGTCAGCAGGGTCCTCAGAGGTTCTCCAGGACCAAGCCCTGCTCAAAAGCAGGGTCAGCTATGAGGTCAGAGCAAAGTCAGCTTACTCTTAATTGTGAGCTGCTGAGTAAGTAGTGAAGTTGCTTTTAAAGTGCAGAACTTTAAAAGTTGGCTCAGAAACTTCCACTCAACCCAAATCAATTATTCACTACTCAGGAAATTACCTCTAGGAGCTCCCCGAGGTCCACTCTGTCCAGAGCCACGTTTGAAATTCTGTTGATATCCATCCTGAAGCACAGAAATTTTAAAAGTTACAACATAAAACCTGGGCATTGTTTATGCTTCACCTCTAAAACAACTGTTCTCTACTTGCAGCAAAATAAGGAGCTTTTAGAACAATATGCACTAACAAAACACCTGTAACGTCAACATGCAACACTTCATTAGCTTAAAATAATCTTAAATAAAATAAATCCTTACTTTCACTAGTGCCTAGCAGCTGTAATAAAGTGTGCAGTGACAAATGCTCTCTCCAGTTACAGGATGTGCTGCTCAATAGAACTAAGAAATATTAAATACATGTATTTAGTGTTCAACTTTTCCAAACTACAGCGAGGCAGTTTGTGTTCCTGAGCAACGAAAGAAGTCCCAGAGGAAGTTGTCATAGGAGCTTTGAGTGCTTCTGACAGGTATTTCCCCCCCACTGGCAGCTTACCCTCTGGTAGTTTGAGTAATCCCGAGGAGCATTGAACTGGGGCTGTGTGTAGCCACTGTTGGGAGTGTTGGAAAAGGAAGGACGGTAGCCATCATATCCCCCTAAGGAACAGGGCACAAGACTTTCACTTGCAAATCAAAGTTGCACTTCATACTTCACCTTCTGCTACTACACAAAGAAAAGCAGTGACAGCATTTTACCTAAACCTTAAAAAATCCCATCCCTTTAGGAAGGGCTGTTTGCCTGCAAGTCAGGCAAATGTCTCCAACATCAGGGCTAATATATTACAAGAAATGAGAACAGCACCTGCAAAGGACTGGGAGGAGGCAGAATTCAGTGCATTTCTCAGAGTAATCTGAGGTTTGATTTACAGAACACTCAGTCCAGAACTAAACATGACCCTAGGTAGGACCTAAATGTCCCAGCTGTGATGACTGCCTTCACACTCCAATCAGTTGTATTTTTATCACACAGGTTCCTTCTCTACTCCCCAGCCACAGGAGAGGAAGAGAACATGGAAGACAGTACCTGTGTCCCTAACCAACCCCAGAACACCTGACAGGGAAACCATCTCTCCTATTTTAACATAAACCTCTTTGTAACACTGACAGCCACACATATCATGTTCAGGAATCATGAACATTCTCTTATCTATCCAGAACTACAGTATCATTCCTCCACTCCTGGTAATTCCCTTAGCCTAGTGACTCTTGGACTCTTGTGTTCTTCTATTTCTACACAAGCTGGCCTATTCTCTTTCTGATGAAACGCAGAACTGTAAAATACACTGTGGAAATAAAAAGCATTTTTGAAATATCAACTGGCACCTGAATTCCTTGCTTGAAGGCTGGATATTTCTGCATTTGCTTATACTTGCAGTAGATGCACAATATTGTATTATAACAGAGGTCTAAACACACACTTAAAATTTAAGTTGCTTATCTACAGCCAGTGAGATTTCTACTCTAAGTTGCACTGTCTCACAGAGATTCTGCCCCAGCCTAACAACAGCAGGTCAGTTTAACACCTGCCATCCTGCCCTGGCGTTCCCCCAAGTGCAAGCAGAAGTGAGAGAGTGTTTCAGAGAGCTGCTCACCTCTGAATCCGTTTGCTGGGCCCCTGTAACCGTTCATGAGGCCCCGGGCCCCGCGGGATCCCCCCCGGGACACCCCTCGGCTGTTGTAGTAAGGCTGGCTGTTCCTGGGAAATCCAGTGTTCTGCTGGGGAGGCTGCTGGTGGTTTCCTGCCACTTGGTGACTCTGCTCCGGGGATCCGTGGTAGGTACCAACCACTGCAGGGCAATCGGAGGGAAAAAGAAGCAGAAAAGTCTGGATTTCTTTAAGGTCCCACAAATCTCTCTCTAAACCCAACATGCAGTTACAGAGGAAAAGGATGAGGCTCTTTCTCTTTATCCCACAACCAGTACTTGTCAGCACTTCAGTGGAAAGTGAAGGCAGTGCTGAGAGAAAACCAGCTCTGGATATAGACTTTTATTTTTTCATATTGCTAACCTGGAAAGCATTTTTCCTGCTGAATTCAAACCACATCTCACTGATTTCAGCAAAACATTCCAAACCTTTGTGAAATCTTACATCAACTGTGAGAAGCAGTCCATATTTGCTCTCATTCCTGCCTTACTATTTCCTTTATAGAATGTCACCTCAAATTGCACTATTTGTTTAAAGCAACCTTAGCATCAGCAGAGCAAGTACTTCACTCTAGTGCTTGCATCTTCAGAATAATCCTGTTCATGAATTTATTTAAACTCATATAAAACTCAGTCAAGTGGCTTAACAGTTGGAGATAAATATACTGAATTTCGCTCCCTGTTGGATATTCAAACCCTCAGTAACAAAACCTGGTATTGCTCAGGGAAAAGGTTTGCAAGGGAACCTGTGACATGCTTTGCTCCATCACCTAGGACTTCACAGACCACCACCTGCTCTACCAAGGCCACAAGAATTTTACCTGTCTGGAGCTGTTCTTGCTGGAGATCTGATTGTTCTACTTGGTGAGGTTGATTGGAGAAACTCTGGTTGTAACTGGCCTGGTACTGGTTTTGTTGCTTAAGGGTTTCTGGCTCATTAACAGGAGGAACAGGTGCATTCATGTTGAATACCTGTAAGAGCAGAAATTCATTTTTACAGCTCTTCATTGTATCAAGTAAAGAAGCACCAAAGCCTGAGAAATGTGAATAACCAGAGATGCAGCTACACGACTGATTCCACCACAGGGAATGAGTACCAAACTAAAGGGATCCAGTATTGATTTCCTACTCACTGTTTGCATGGATTGGAATGGAGCTGCATTAACATTGATTCCACTGCTATGCAAAGGCTTGCTGGATCCAGCCTGGAACACCTGTGGCTGGGATGCAGCGGGAAGTGATGATGAGGACGGGGTCTGGTCTGCATTCAGTGACATTGAAGCCTAATAATTAAAACAAACAACACTTTAGCAGCTCTTGAGGTACCAAAAATTTCAATTTAAAAACTTTGCTTAAAGAAGAGCGGCAATGCCTCAGCTTCACCTCTAAAACAACTGTTCTCTACCTCAGCTCAACAGCTTCATTCACAACAGCATCATGAGAGGAAAAACCTAACCATCTCCTCTCTCACTAGCTTGAAACACAACTAGAAAAAACTAGAGGGGGGAAATGATTAAGTTTCCAGGCTAACTGCTGGCCAATGTGAAAAAATAAATCCCATTTCCTAAGCCAACAACACTGATGCTCCCATGCTGATGCTGGCATGCTCCATCTAACTAAACAAGCTTCCATATGAAAAGTCTTCCTGTGGAGGACTTCCTGGTCACAGACAGGCTCACAATTTTGGAATTAAAGGGAACTGAAGCAGCCTTATCAAGAGGCAACTCAAAATAATGTTATTTATGAAGAAACAAACTAGCATTTGATGCCACCTGCAGTCAGAGTTCTTCCCACCCCTGTGAAACCTGACTTGCCTGAATCTGGTCAATTGATTCTTTCTGTGGCCGTTGCTCTGCTGTGTGAGAAGGCTGATACATGGGTTGGGAAGCTGTATATCCCTCACTTGTAGAAGAAACCAAGGGAACCTGACAAAATAAACCCCAAAGCCCCCAAAAGTCAGCTGATGCTCACACACAGTTTTGTAAAAAGCATCAGAGAAGTCTGGAATGGATGGTGCTCTCTGGTCTGGGAGCCAGCAGATCTTCACAGCCAGTACAAATTAATTACTTCACACCACCAACATTCTAACATGACACAGCTCCAAGAAGTGGACACGGGCTGGCTTCCAATGGACTGAATTTTACATTTTACAAGCTCTGCTCCCACACAGAGAGCCCAGGGAAAACTCCAGCCAGCAAAGCAGAGCACTTTGCATTAAAGGCTGTACTGGGGAGTTTAAGAGGCAATGGATAACAAGTGATGGGGGTGTTCAAATCACACTGGAATGTTCCAAAGCCAAGAGTAAGTTTAGCTACTGCTTGCAAGATCCTCAAGAGAATCACTGGCAGCACTGGTTGAGGTAAGAGAAATAAGAAAAAAAAATCCATTGGATTAAGTCAGACATCACCTAACAGTAAAATAAAAACTAGTGCAGAGAAAACCCTCTGCCCCAAAAAATTATTCCACTCATACAAGACAACAAAACTGTGGCGAGCACCAGCACCTCAGGAGGTACGTACAGAGGAAACTCAAGAAATAATTCCCTCACTCCTGTTCCTATATAAATGAGTGACTTAAACCTTGCAGACCTCATCTGGACTAACCAAAGGAAGCAATTTATACTGCCTGTACTGTGAGATCCATCATCTATCCAGGGTTTTTTTTGGTTTGCAAATACCTACAGGGATCAGACCCATTACTGAGACCAGCAGAATCCTCAGAGATGCCACACACTCTTAACACAAAATTAGGAACTTTGAGTATCACCAGACAACTGAAACATCTTAACAAGAAGGTGACTACTTCAATTACACAGTAGAGAAGGAAGTTTAAGAGATCCTACTTAAAGCTCAACTGAAAACAGCATTCAACTCACGCTGACTGCTCTACAACTCCAGTATAAAATCCCAGTCCAAGCAAGCGACTGGGAGTAATCAAACACAACACAAACTCTGTAGTTAATGCATCAGATCTGTTTGTGCCCTGACACCCTGAACAGACACAGGCTGTCCTTTCACCAAGTGATTTCTGATGCAAATAAGTAACAAACCACCTGCTTCTAGCTAAATTGGAAGTATCACTACCCATGGCTTAACATGAAAGAGAACACTACTGAACAAAGATAAAATCCCGTTATTGGATATTTGTAATGTCTGCAGAGAAGGAAACTAGGAACTAGTAATGCCTGTAAGCAACAATGGAGATCACCAGTTTCCCAAAACTGGAACTTCAGCTTTTTCTTTGAGTTTCTTATGTAGTTAGGAATCAAATCCTTTTATAGCACCAATCAGGCTTAATATCAAACTCAAATCCAAAAGAGAATTTACAAAACACTTTACCTGTGTAGCTTCTGCTTGCACAGGAACTTGGGTAGGCTGGGCAAGTCTTGACTCAGCATGAACTGAAGGAAAATAATTTCACTTATTACAAAGTAAAATCAACCTTTTACAGAATAGCATTACTATCTGCTCTCATCAGTTATGTGAGAGCTGATCATCATGAAGATGATGAAGCCTTTAGCATGGCAAAGATATACTCAAACTACCAACTCCTGTTTCCATGCAAAGAATTTTTTTTCTAGTTGTCCAAAATAATCCAAACCAAAACCAAAAAAGCTTTAGATGTTCCAGACTTCCAAGCAAAACCTATAAGCAAGTGAGAAGTGGAAGTCTAAAAATAGCACAGTCACATTTCTGAGAATAACACACTTGAACAGGACTGCACTATTACTTGTGGTGACCCCTTTACTACGCAGCAGTAATTGAAGCATTTCTAAGAGATGACTTGCAGGCTTCCCCAAAGAATGCACATGTTCCTTATGTTTAGGATTTACCATTACAAACCTGGAGGGCAAACCATTTGTGGCATGTCCAAACTCTGTGCTGGGTTCATGGGCTGTGCAGATACAATGGCAGGATCAAGCGTTTGGTTCTCAAATTCCAGCATCGAGTCCTGGGGAGAAAAGAGAAAAAATAATAAAAAAATCAAAGCCACATTGCTGTGGGTTAAACATACGAATGCTCAGAGTACAGAAATACCTGCATGAAGTTGTAGGGGCCCTGCATCTGTGCCATGAGGTCCTGTACTCGCTGTCTCCTGACCAGGGGGTCTGCCTGAGCCACAGCAGTGAGCGCGTGAGGTTCCGGGACGGGGGGAGACGTCGCCTGTGTCTGTTGCTGCAGGGAATTTACAACCTAACAAGAGACAACAACCAACTGCAATTTCAGCTCAAGGCAGCACTGAACTCAAGTGACTCAGGAGTTCTTGGCTTTTCTGGCTGTTGCCTAACTGGTTATGGATGATGGAATTACTTGTAGTGGTGTTGAAGGACAATATTACATCCTACATGCAGGTCAGTGCTGGTGGCCAGCTATTCATCTGAGCACTCACAGGACTACAGAGTTCACACTCTGCTCTTTTTTTCTCTCCATCTACTCTTTTCCCCATGAAAAAAGTATTTGTTCAATATTACACGGATTTTTTTAGAGCAGGATTTGAGACAGGAATTTATCAGCACTCGGAAATTTAAAGGAAGTGGGGGAAGAGTAAGCTTAAAAAATATGTACAAATGGGGAACAATTATTTTCTCACAGCTCTTTGATAAATATAAGTGGAGTTAGAATTTTTTTGTCTTTCTTAAGACTTCCAAATGCTCAGTTTTCACAGCCACTGTTATCCCAGCCCCCTGATTTACTGTCTCAGGGAACAGCAGGCAGCATTGCGTGACAAGGATTGCCAGACAGCACCAGGAGGGGACACCAGAAGCCCAGAAGCAGAAGCACAGCTCACAGTGGGCAAGAAAGCTCAGATTCACCACACATATCCCAAAGTGGCAAACATCAACAAAGAACAAACTGCAATGGTCTTTCAGACAGCACCTGATCAGACAGCAGAGCAACCAGCAAAGCTGGACATGAGCACCTCAAACATCCATCAGCAAATAGTCTGAAAAGAGACAGCAGCAAGGATGGTCGAGCTGCACTTTGATGGCCCTAACCAGTCCCTAACCTGCTCTTTAGGCAGCTCCAATAACCCAGAAGTGCCATTTTCCATGTCAAAAAATGCCCTTTAAAAATATCATTGTCAATAACTTGTTTATTACTTCTCTATTTCAATGAGCTTCTAATACTAATAATCATCCCGATAAACAGCTAAGCCTCAAAACTTAGTTACACAGGATAGAAATCAGCATGCATGCACCCAAAAGTTCAAAATATTGATGTAAAATACCTGATTTCTTATTAGAACTGCAGAAGACAGGTTTCTGTACAGCAGTCATGACAATTAACAAACCAGTCCCATTTCAGACCAGTCCTATTATAAAGGTCTGAACTTTAAGCCTCAAACTGCCACTATCCACCCTCAAAGCCTGTACATTTTTTACAAATTTCTCAAAGAAACCTACAGCATCTTCCAGTATTCCCACTGCTTGCCCAGATTTCCAAATCCTGTTTGTACATAGCATTCTGCACATGCAGTTGTCTCCCAAATTCCAGTGGCTTGTTCCTTGACCAAATCCCATCAAAAAAAGTCTGAACAGAAAAAGCTAACCACAACCTACAGTCCTCTTCAAGATTCCCTTCAGAGCCAAATCACCACTAGAAGCAATTTGACAATTCCCATGAAAAACACACCCTAAGGCAGTCCACACTGGAAACCAAGCACAACTCCTCTGGTCTAACCCCAAATTTCACATTAAGGACTGTTTCCAAATTAAGAATTAAGCTTGGTGAGTGGAAAAAATTACCTAGAGCACATATACAGACCTTTTGCACATTACAAAGCTTAAAAATTAAAGAAAAAGTGCAAGCCAGATCACCAGGTGAAACTTGAGTGGTAAAACCAGCAGCTACTCATTGTCTGCATAACTGTTAGCAAAAACACTCTCAAATATTTGAGCACTACCACCTAACTTAGGGAGTCCAAGTCATTCACAACAATTCAGTATCTTCAAGGAAAAAAAAAGAGTCGATGGAATCATTAAGAACACACAACAGTGACAAAAATATCCAACATTTTCCTATTTCACAAACAGTACAACAGTAACTTCAGGTGATGTTTCATATTTTACATTATCTTTTTCAATCCTCTTTTTTAATGTCAAAAGGCACAGTTTAGGACCTAATTCCTTCAGCCTCATCAGCACTACCAGGTACTCTGACCTAGTACAACCAGAGAAGGATGAAACTACTGAACAAATTTCAAGTTGTGTGGATTAAGTTAACCTCGGCAGCAGGCAGAGCTGCCACACACAATGCAAGGAGACTGACAGGGGATGGGAAAAAAGGAGCAGGAAAGGTAAAACCACAAGTTTAATGACACCACAAACCAACCAGAATGAACTTGTATTCTGGCAGTCTGAGAACAGTTTTCAATTCTACATAAAGTCCATCCAACCGAAGTTCCACAATCTAAGACACAGGGAACTCTGTGTACAACCAGACTCAGGCACTTATTAGAGATGCAGCAATTTTAAAAAAATGAAAACCCCACAAAACAACAATAAAAAACCTCCATAAATACTATTACCTATAAAGAACATCTTCACTAAAATTAAAACAACATATAATTCAAATACACTTGAAAAACTGACAAGCAAATTCTTTAGTTTAAAACTTATGGAAGGCCCATGGAAAAAACATCCCTGTGAAGGCATCATCACTTCCCCAACACACCACAGAAATCCTGACTGGATCACATCTACTTGGGGGTTACTGAAAAAGAGAGCAGTTCATGATATCCTCCCCCTTCCTGAACAATTACGGAGATCTTCTGAGCAAATGTTCTCTTTCAGATTTCAAAATTCACAGCTATCAGTGTACATGCTGTGTCACGATCTTACCAAAGCACAATTCAGCTGCATTCCCATGAGAAATGAGATTGTGGTGCCAGCAAGAATCATTTTACAGGCAGATATTCTCAATTTCCCTTTTTTGTGTTATAGCTGAGAAAATAAGGTTCTTAATCATGAAGAAACAGTGATTTTCAACTTTCAATTTTCCTAAATTATTCCTTTTTACGATGGCCAAGATACTGGGACAGAAAGGACAACCACATATACATTCTTTGTATTGTCCTATGAAAACAAAGCTGATCCAATCCCCTATGAGATCTAGAACAGATGCCTGAAAAAGGAGGAGTTTCAGAAATCTGATACCAAACTACAACCTGAATTATGTCTTCATCTGTACTCCTTATATTAAAAACTACAGAGAACAGAACCACTCTGGACTCTTGGTAGAAACACAGATATAAAATGGGTATAATTGAAGCCAATCAATTTTGAAATGCTATGCTTTTCAAGAATACTCCAACCAAGCATAACTTTAATGTGTGTGTTAGAGGGTTTCTTCAGTTCTTGAACAGATTTCTTAAAACACATTCAACAGCAGTGATACTTCAGGGTTTTTTGAGTAAGGGAATGAAATACTATGATGAGAAACTACCCAACTCCTTCACATACGTGGCAAAGCTGTTTTAGTTCTAGAAGCCTCAAACCCATCCCCAGTATTATTAAATTTCTTAGTGGTCTTCAACACTGTAAAACAGGAATTTCAGCCATACTCAGTGTAAATCAGCCAGATCAGTTTATCAGATCAAAACAGCTGCTCTGTTTTTCCAGCACTTCAAGAGAAGATGAACAATTACTCCTCTCCTACACTTAGAAACAGCCCAAAAGCACCAACAAAGTCTAAAAACCTGACCATCTGCAATTTGCTGCTGCAGAAGGCTAAAATCAATCAAAAATTAACTCTCCAGCACCCGAAAGGAGCTGCTCATGCTTGTTTTTAACAGACAGACACAACTCAAGCTCCAACACGCCAAACACGGGGCTTGTCCTTTCCCCTACACGAAGAACACAAACTCCAGTGCAATAAAATCATGGACTTGAACATGTAACAAAGTCTGAGTGCAAATCACTGAACTGGGAATGGATCCCAACACCGGTGCACCACAAACACAAGTGAACAGCCACTCAAGTGCAGAGTAGTAACAAGTGAAACACTTGAAGAACTGTAGTTCTGGGAAGCAGAGACGTACACACAAGCATATTTTAACATCAAATTATGCACATAAGCAATCTGGAGTAGGTATTAGTTGAGTTACTCCTTTTCAGCTCCCTCTCCAGGGACCTGCTCAACGAAAGCACAACTACACCACACTGTCAGCAGCTGAGTAGATAAACTTTTAAGTTCTACATTTGCAGCTAAGTTCTCCAAAAAAAAATTAAAAGACTTCAAAAAAAGTCTTTAAAGTCTTTTTAAGCCTAAGACTTTTAAGTCCTGTTTTCCCAAGCAAGCCACTAATGAAGAAAAACAAGTTCTCTGCAAACTTAGCCAGACTAAATAGATTTTATTTTTTTTTATTTTAGGTATTCCTGAGCTAAGTATGTAATTAAAGAATCGAGTAGTGAGTCCAAGCCTACTTGAACATATATATTCTTTTATATATTGGGGGAGAAGGGATGCAAGACTAAAACCTCTCATGAATTGTGAGCCAGCAGAAACAGGGATTGCAATTTTACCTGCAGTACACAAGATCTTACCTCAACCGTTTCAACTGTCCACTCATCTACCTGTTCCTTCTCACTACTGCTGAACTGAGTCTCTGCCATGAATTGTCTGTTTACATACTAAAATAAAAATAAGAAAGGGTATGAAAGTAAAAGTAAGTGGCATTAGAGGTATACAAAATGACAGTCTTTCAGTGAATAATACCTCAGTTGATTCAACTTCAGTTGGTTCAGTAAATTCTTCTGCTGGATCAGGTTCTAGAAGAAAAAGAAACAAATCATTTGCCTGGGAAAAGCCAAAACCACCAACAACAAAGACCACAACCACCCTCATGTCACAGACCTAGAAGATACAAAGCTAGATGAGAAAATCTTGTGTCTCAGAATAAAGAAATGTCACGGGCATGAACAGAGAATTAGTAATAACAATTATTCTCAGAGCTTTGAATGAAAAAGAAAAACCCCATATGAAGTTCTTGCTAGGTAGAGCTACATTCAGCTATGCCTTCTCCACAAAAGGGAAAAATGTCATGAGTGTTTTTTCTTAAAATTGGATACAACATTCCCAAGTTTAAGTATGCAATCACACTGTCTGCTTCAAAAACTGCTCCCTCCTAACACAGCTTAAACTGGTGGCAACCACTGAGAAGTGGCAAAGCCTCAGGCAGCCAGAACTTTCATCTTGGATGGTTTCAGTACCAGAGATGAACACTGCACTTGCAATTTCATCACTCTGAGGACTGCAGAGACAAGACAGAAAACCACAAACGTGTCACAAGGCATCTCCCCCTTCTCACCAGCCTCTGCTGCAGTGTCTTCTACTGCAGGTGGAGGTGCTGCCTCCTCTTCCTCACACAGCCCATTCTGGTGGTTGTGGGTGCTGTCAAAGTAACTGGTCTGAAGAATCCGTTCAACAACCTCCTTCAGTGCTTTGTCTGGGAAAATGGAACGGGGAAACATCAGCACCAACTCAGTCCTCATCATCTTCTCCTCCCTTCCCATGATCACACCTACATTTTATGACCCTTTTGCTGGGAAGATGTTGCTGCCCCAAGCCAGTTCATGACCACTACTGGTACAGGATTTCTTCTCTTACTAGGTCACATTCAATTAATTCATAAATAACCCACTATTATTCAGAAAAATCTGAAGGGCAAGGAGGAGCTTAAGAGTACATCTAAGTCTTCAGAAGATTTGTGGAACACTTCAGAGTGAGGTCAAGTTTATGAATTTAATTACTAGACTTTTACTCCTGTTACTTAAAACCATTACTGTAAGACAACTCCTCACACAGGTACCACCTGATTCATGAAGGTTCTTCCCCTGAGGTGAAGTGGCTCAGAAGAGCCTTTGTAAGCAAAGAACACTTGCCCTCAGATGAACGCTGGGGCATCTTAACCCAGAAGACATCAGCCCCACTGGCAAAGCAGCATTACCTGGCTGCCTAGAACAGGCATTTGGGAATCATTTCTGCAAAAAAGCAGTCTGGCTGGCATGGTCACACCCTGATCTGCAGTTAATCAATGAAAACAGGGCAAAATCACACCACTTTTTGCAGGAGCCAAGGGGGAGAGAACATCCCACTAAGGAAGGCCATGCTACGTTATATATCAGGTCCTGTCATTGCCAAAGCTCCTTGTTCACACACAGGTTTCCAGAAAACAAAGAACTGTTACTGAGCACCAGCACAGGGCTGCTGAAATAGCAGGCATGGACTGAGCTTCAATACGGAGTAATGCTGAGCCAGTGTAAAAAAACCACACCACACATGGAGCCCAAACTTCCTAAGTCACTGTTACAGCCCAGCTAAGAGCTCAGAAGAAGCAGTTACTCTAAAAACTCAGAGATAATTAACTGCCCAAGTTCTTTTACATCAGATGTGTTTTAGTTCAGGCACAAATTCAGTGTGCTGTCTCTTCATGCAGAGACTGTACTTACAGGTTGTTCCACAAACTGGTTTTTCCTTCCCTTCCAGTAAGTCCCACAGGTGAACAGATGCTTGCTCATACTGCTCATTCAACCTTAAAAATTAATTAATAAGAGTTAATTTCTTACCGAGTCTTTAAATTACCATACTAACCACATTGCTAACCGACTGGCAATTAGGAAGAGAAGCACTTTGCTGTAACCCTACCTCATGTTCATGTCTCGTTCAGGGTAAACCAGCTTGTAAAACTCATCCAGCATTGTCAGTTCCTCCTCTGTCAGCACTGGCACCCCATTGGATCCTTGTTTGAGGTCGCTGCGCACTTCGTCGTCACCCAACTTCTCCAGAATGAACTGCAGCTCCAGCACAGTCTTTAAACGCTTCTGCTCAGCCTCCTCTCGCATCAGCTGCTCCCTGCGAGCTGTCTTCTTTATTGTTTTCTGGATCTGGAGTGGACCCAAGAGACAAACAGATGGGAAATGTCTGTAATTGCTGAGAAAAGCTACAGAGGGCAAGAGCAGAGCCTAAGAGTTGGGCTCTTCCATTTGGAAAGGCTTGGGTGATCCAGATTTTCACACTGGCCACACAGAGAACAGGAACAGAGAGGTTATTCACCCTATCCCATGATAGTAGGAAGCATTCATTGGAACTACCAGGAGATCAGCTTAAAACAGATAAACAAAAGTACTCTTTGTTTTTCCACGCACCACGGGAGGGAACTCATGGAATATTTTGCCATGAAAGGCTGGGGAGACAGACAGGATCAGCAAGCTCAAAAAGAATTTAAACAAATCCTTGGACATGAGATCCCAGTCAGACACCCCAGGGAACAAGCATGAGCATCCACTGCAGCACTCCCAGCGTGAGGAGCACGGATGCAGGGAGGGACTGGATGACACATCATCATCAGCCTTGAGCTCTGCACTGAACCTTCCACAAGACAGATCTGAATGCAGCACCACTCTGAACCCACAGGATGTTTCTTCCATTCTTCATCTTAATCCAAGCATCCAGCATCCCAAATTCAGCTGGTTTACTTTGGAAATTTAATATTCTCCACCAAAAAAAAAAAATCTAGCTTGACAGTAACCTTCTCTCTCTGAAACTTTTAAATTTCATTTCTTAAAATCAAAGATGTATCTTAAAATCAACTATATGTGAACCAACTCCAGTCAGGAAAAACTGCAATCAAGTTTGAAAGCAGAGCACCAGTGTGGTACTCCTGGATTCACTGGCTGCTTTTAGCACTCAGCTGACCAGGGGAACACTTCAGAACAGACCTGCCCAGAAAAGAACGTTCCCCATTACTAACATTCCATAAACACAGATGGAACTGTGATGCCAGAAAATAAAGGAGCAGGTTGGCTGAGTCCTACAAATTAATTTACAGTCACAACCAACATAGAAAGCAGTTTGTAACACAAGGATGCTGCTGCCCTTCAAATTCTCACAGCCTGTTCACAAGCTACCACCACTCATTAGAGCAGTCAGCTGCACTAACATCCACCACACAACCAATTCCTCCAATGCTGCTGCTCTTTTCAGAACTCCCAACCTTTCAGAATTTAATTCTCGATCCCAATGTAATTTTGCATCCTTAATAAAACACCAACCCAAAAGATTATCTATTTTATAGGATCCATTTATTTTATCCTTTAAAAAAATACTAATTGTCCCATAATGTAGTTTCATATTCTATTATTAAGAAATGAAGACCCTATGAAATCCATTTAAGAAAAGGTTACCAATGGCAGCAAGTAACCACCTTTAATGTTGCATGACAGACCTGTTCTGTCATCACAGTTTTCAACACTTAGGTCAGAAAATTACTACATCATTTGTGTTTCCATACATTTCTGTAGTGCATCAGAAATTCTTCAGAAAACCTGACACCAACTAATATAAAGAATAGAAGAAAACAGTCAAACAACAAGAAATCAAGGGCAGTTCATCCCTGTAAACAGAGGTGACTACTGCATCAGTGGAAGAGTTTAAAGTATTTGGATAACCCACATGGCAACACTTGATCTTTACTTACATCTTGGCTCAGAGCCATAAAACTCCTCTGCAGTTCCTTAGCAAATTCCAGATTATTTGTCACTTCCTGGTATTTTGACACTGCATCCTTAAAAAAACCCAGAAAGACCACAAATGTAAACCATCAGCAAGGGAACAGAATATATACTTCCAACAAAGAAATTCCCACATATTTTAGTTCTGAAGTGATACACAGGACCCCTGAATGGGACTGCAACTATGCTAAGGCAAATTTAGATTTTCACTGGCCCAGATATCAAAGACTTGTGTATGTCCTTGGGGCCTCTAGTTTCTTTAGATATGCTAAACATACATAAAAATATGTCTTTATGTGCTCACATGAATGATGGACTGGCTCCATGGCTGGCTGTAGCCAGTTCCTGACAAAAACTAACTATAACTCGGGGAAATGGGGGAGAAGAACAATCTGGCAACTCAGAACAGCTCAGAGCTTGAGAACTAATGATTTGTTATCTCCAGTCAGAGCCCAAATCAGAATATACAGAGCATGATGTCCCCTTCTCCAGAATCTCTGCTTTTGCTATCTTCTTAAACCTAATACTCTGATTTGCACCAAAAACGCCTCGACCCATTCGGGAGTACCGAGAAATCACATCAAATCAGAATCAAATCAAGGGGGACATGGCTGAGACATTTACACCCCTGCTGGGACAAAACGATGGATTTCTCCAAACAAAGAAAATTTTTATGGAGCCTGGCAGTCAGGCTTCATAAAAAAGATGTGTTTCCCTCCTTGAAATGATGTCAGTTCTCTATTGTGGTTTATCTTCACACCAGGCCATTCCAAAATAAAAATACGCAGATCTGTGTGATATTTCATTTTTCAGCTGGCACAGAACCACCAAAGTGAAGATGAAATCATCACACGGACCAAGGGAAGCAGCTCATTCTTTGAAGTGTCAGCAGCTGCAATAGTTGGAGGGTACATTTTTTTCCCTTCACTTTCTCAGTGTTAAAAATCATCAACAAAACACTGTTGAGTACTGAGCATCTGGTGATCTCTTGAAGTATCAATGTGCATGTTTGCACCATACAACTGAATTTAAATTGATACTTGCTTTTTATTTACTACAACTGCAAAACTGCTGCTGAATCAAGCTCTACAAAAACCTACTTTAAGAACCAGCCCCAACAAGGAGAGAGGCAGCACAAAACTCCTCACCACCATGATGACAAAACAACTTAACAGAGATCTGGTTAGGATTTTTTTGGTTGTTTTTACCAGTTGATCTTGATTCAGACGTTCTCCCTTGTTCATTCGTTCCTGGTAATCATCAAGTTTGCTCTGAAAGAGAAGAAAAATGCTGTTATAAAGAGTCAAGAATCACTTTAAAGCTTTTTTCTACTTGTTTTAACCAAGTTATGCACCGTAGTATTACACTACACAGACTGTAACATGTTACACAAGCACGTAACTGTCCTGGAGAGAGTACATGAGGAAAACTGTCTTCTGCCTTAAAACATAAATATTTTCCCAAGAGGTAAATATTTTAAGCTTGTTTATTTGGCTGTTACAATACCTTCATGGCTAGCTGGAATTTCCAAAGAAATTCACATTCCTCCTAAGGGGAAAACCTCTCTCAATGCCTATTTCCTTCAGTCCAAACACCAGAGAACTGAACTGAGGGCTGAGGTAGAGTTTATCACCACTTTATCACTACAGTACCAAAAACCTGACTGCAAACCCCCACTGTCAATGCTATTAAGATTCAGAACTGTAATTCTCTGTAGCTGCATCACTTAAGATAGTTGTAAAGAATTTTAAACAGTTTCTAAACCTCTGTGCAAGAATGCCCACCAACACAATTCGTATTAATAGCTCTAAAATAGTTTTGTTCAAGAGCATTAGGATTTTTTTTCCACAGGAAGAAACTGAAAAAAGCATCATTAGGCTACTGTGCAGCAGGATCAGTTTTCTCATCTGCTTCAACAGAAAACCATGCAGAAGAGTGACATCAGCAAAAGCAGGTAAAACTCCTGTGTGCCCAAGTGACAGATTCCACAGGCTAAGTAACGAGAAAGGGTCTTCAAAGGAAGCAAAGCCTGTAAGGATACCACACCTCATCATCAAGCTGTTCTCACCATTTCTGTATTATCACTAATTACTGTATTTTGAATGAAATTAGCCTTGGTCTGATTTTAAAAGTTATTAAAATGAATCCTTAATAATTATTTTCCCAATCTAGGGTAACAAAACATGAAAAGCAGGAGAACACTTCATTCTGAATGTCAAAGAATCGAAACCCTGATACAACCATTGTCTCAGGGTTTTCATTTGCCACTCAGTGACACCTTGTTTGGCTGCTGTTGCTCTTTGTTTCAGACTTTTCAGCTAAAATATTTTACTGATATTCTTCTAGTTAATTCAACTTCTGTGCTCAGTCTCAGATTTTTTGGAACGATCAAAGTCGGTGGAACAGTTTAGCAGGCAAGCTCCTCTTCCAAAGTATCTGATGCCCATGATTACTTCCTGAAACCCAATCACCCCTGCAGGCTTGGTCCTTTTGATGTCACTGGTGCCCGCAGCCTGGATCTTTACAAGTCCTCCAGGTCAGATACAACATTTAACTACTTCACCTTCCAGTGTATCCCACCAATGGCCTAGGCAAAGTCAAAGCAAGAACTTCCAGAGCTCCAAAAATACATTACTGGGAATTTCATGCTGGGGACAGAAACTACATGGTAACAGTTGTCAAATGCAGCAGCCACAGTTCTTAACAGATCAAAAAAGTAGCCCTGGAGAGCATTTGGCACACTGCACATCTATCTCAACAGGAAGTAAGGTCAGGTTACTCTTCTCCATCCTGATTTCAGAGCAGATGATGACATGGACAATCACAGCACAGCTCTCTTGATTTGGGAGAGCGTGGCTGAGCTGTGGAGCCAAAAAGGGAGGTAAAAGAGCTGAACCACTGCAGTGCCCCAGTGCAAAGCCAGGTCAACCCACACGGATGGTTGAAATCCTGCAGCAAACTGCCTTTGCAGACAAGGAAATTTCAAAGGAAGTTCCTACTTGCTCAAGTCACTGGCTCCCCTGCTGCAGATTACAATTCCCTTGGTCACCCTGATGCAATTGTTTGTGAGGCTGCTCAGTAAATAGACTGCAAACACGAGCCAGCTTGAACAGGGTCTACAAAAATGCATTAAAACAAATTCTGTGATCCAGTTTCCAACACAAACCCATAAACAACAACAGCAACACAGACAGGGTGGAACACTGTATTCCAGAACACTACTTTGTTCAACTTTGCTGAAAAAAACCTTGTATTGCAAAATTACACTGTGAAACACTCACAGAACCCATTTTGGTGGCTGAGGGCATAAGGGAGGGAAGAGACAAAAAACCCCTCAATAACTACAATTTTTTTCTCTATAATTTTTCCATGCATGGTTGATCCTTTCAGATTAAGATATTGCAGTAACATACTGAACAATGCACGAGCTTTTCCTTGAATGGTCAAATATTCTTAGGTCTAATGTAAATGCTTTGCTTATTTTTATCCAACTAAAAAGCAAAGGGTAAGATGTCTATTTCTGTTAGGAACAGAAGAAAAGTTACTTGTCTTCACTTTTTCTTCTTTAAAAATATTCCTACAGGGAAGGTAAAAGCAGAGGAAGGGAAGCCCTGTCAGCTGCAATGCAGAGGACAAGCCAATGTGCATTTAGTTAAATGTTACCACAAAGATTTTGACTGCCAAGTAAGCATTTTCCTATCATCCCAAAGACACTTTAAGATCCAAAGCTGCATTACACAGAAATAATAAGTAAAATGCTTTCCTTTCTAATCTGCACTGTCAACTCACAGCAATCCAAGAGCAGCATTAGTGCTGTAAAACAACTGCAGTAAAATTCCTGCTTTAGGAACCTACTGCAGTGCCTGCAAGAGGGGAAGACTGTCTTTATCTTAAACCCCCTACACAACTTCACCTTCACAGATAAGAGATCTCCAAGCATGAAAACCAAACCAGCAGGAAAAAAAAATAATCCAGTGGCAAAGTGAGCACATAAATTGTGTATTGAACAGCTCATGAGTCAGCAGCTCCCAGTTCTGCAGGCAGCAAGCCACCCTGCTTCAGCTTTTTCCACTGAGATACCTGAAGCATTTTGGAGTTTCCTGGGGAAAAAGGACCACAAACAGGCTCTTGGGGCTGTGGTGTTCATTGCTTGAACATGCCCTGGATTTTACTTTAATAGGAATCCAAAACTGAGTTACTTTACTGCAGTAATAGACAGTTCTCTTCACCTCCTCTGAATTGTCTCAAAAATGTCATCCTAAAGTGAAAATAAAAAATGCAGTTACATGGCACTACCCTCAAAACCAACACCGCTTTTATAGAACTGCCTGACCACTGAGCCGTCACTTCCAGTGCCGTGCTACAAACTGGATCACTGGAATCATCAGATTAAAAATAACCCTTAAAAAAGGGGGTCAGGAGCAGGAGGGAGGCTCTATATTTAACCAGATAATTTCAATGCTGTGGTTCTACCAATTACAGCAGCACAAGTGTGCACGAGAAGCTGCAAGGTACAAGGGGACAAGGTAACTTCTGTTAACAGCTGGAGTAAACCTTTTGTAATTCAAACTCTTCTACAAGCCAAGAAAAGATGGAAAGGACATTTCAAGTCTGCTTCCTGAGGTATCTCAAAAACTGAGTGTTTTTTGACAGCACAAAAGCAATTAAGACAATCCAAAATTTAAAAAAAAGCTGTGTAATACGGATTGCATTGCAGCCAAATAAAAGCCAAGTCACAAATCAGAAGTTTATTAACCTGTTTTACATCTCTGCATTGTAATTTCTCTGCCCTCCACCATCACCTCCACACTCATTCATTGCTTTGCAGCAAAAACTGCCCAGAAACGACAAAAAAACCCCCCCACAAACCAAAACCAGATTACCTATTTTCCCAAAAAACAGGCAGGAAAAAAAAAATCAAAACGGTGAAACATTTAAGGAAGTTCAGAACCTCTCAAACCCCACCAGTTCTGAGGAGCTGTTTCAGTCCTAAGCTGGAAGCAGGAAGATGGAAGGACGCAGCAACACCAATACTCCAGAACACAAAACACTTACAGGTCTTCTGTTTAAACTGAATTTATTTTTGAAATAACAGTCATAGATATTCTGGTGGGTGGGTTTTTCCACACAGTCTGGGAAGTTTGATGGTTTAGAAAAAAATATCTGCATGATGTATTAGTTTTTAAACAAATGACAAAGATACAATTCTAAGACTGCAGTTTCATGATCAGTTAACCCCAGAGGAAAAAAAAGCTGTCTCAGTAACCAGAATTAAGTCACAAAAAAGTGGAACCCCAAGTTTTGGTGACTGTACAGAGATGTTCTTTTCAAACCACCACCATACAGAATTTCCTACAGAAACATTCTGAATTTACAGGGAAGTTGACTACACTGCAGGAGACCCAGATTTTCCTCTACACATCATTTTTGTTCAAAAAAGTTACTTTTAAAACGAATTCTAGAACACCTACTGGGCTGCAGAACACAAACCGAGCTCTCCCAACACATTCCGTGTGTCTTTTTCTTGTGAAACAAAACCCATCATCCAAACCCCAAAGCAGCATCTGAAAAACTGAAACTAGATGGTGTTTCCAGAGCTCCTTGGACTCGTCATGCATCCAGTTAACTGAACTCACTGTGAGACAATCCCTGTTCTACAACAACCAGTTAAAACCAAAACAGACCAGGCTGAAACCTCAAAGCACCAACCACCACCACACGATTTCACAGACAAACTGTTTGGCTTTTCAGAAATGAAGCTTGATATCCAAAATTGCTACCAAGAGACATTTCAAAGAAAGATTGAGGCTTCTAAAATATGGTTTGAAATGAATTTTACTATTTGGTCCAAAATCATGTTTAATCTCCAAAGATAAATTTCAAACCAAGCCTCACAAGGAGAGGTTCTGCAGACACTCACAAGCCTGGAAAATCCAAGCAAGCCCAAATCATGGACAGAAGCATTGAGAGAGCTGCTACCAATGGGCAGCTTCAAACTTCAAACTTCCTGCTACCACTGACAGCACCTACAAGAATGGAAAACTGATCCCAGTTTTTACTACAGGTTCCTGTTTCCCACGGGAAATCCAACATTTTACTGAACCAACATCAACTTCAAACGTCCATCTGCTGTTCCATGAGAGTTCTTGTGGAGCAAGGACAGCAGCACTTGTGAACTGCTCATTTTGCACCCCAGCCAGGGTTACACTCGGGAGGAAATTCAGACAAGCTGATAAAGTGACAGCAGCTCAAGTTACCAGGCACAGGCAACATGTGCCATCTTTCCAACTTCAGACACCAAGCTCACATCCAGTTTTTATGCTCACACATTACCCTGAGAACATCTGCCCATCCCCTAACCCACGTGTTAGCAAATTAAGTATTTTGTCCCTTTGGCAGAACATTTGTTTGATAAACTGTCCTTACATGGCTCATGCTCTATTGCACAAGTTGAAAGCAAAAATAACTGGGTTTTTTTCATTCAGCCCTGAAACAAAACCGGGGTTTGATCTACATTCAATTGGCTTAAAATTTGGAAAGGATTTCTCCTCTAAAAACAAAAACCAGAAGAGCCAGGGAGAAAGAAAATTTGAAGGTGAAATATTTTCTCCTAGGGAACGTGGAGAGCTGGCAGGATTCTAACCCCAGACACCTGACAAACACCTGGAAGAGTCCAGGCAACTTTTAAATTAACTAAGCTTTTCAACACAAACTTGAGTTGCACATCTGAAGGTCCTGTAGAGAAAATACCCCTTTAATTACTCCCTTCCATGCACACACAAACATCTTGTCATCTAAGAACAGAGAATAGCATTCCTATCATTTCCAAATATAAAGAGATGAGGGGAACACAGACATTTTCAGGCCATGTTTACACATCCATTTCTCAACAGCAATTCAATTTATCCTAGTCCCTTTTAACACAAGCAATACTCATTCTTTCAAATGAGGTCACATTAAGGAAAAGAAAATGAAAGTGTAACTAAGAATCTAGTGGTTTTAGTTTACATAAAAACTTTCAAAACAGCATAGACCAAAGTTATAAATACTATTTCAATTCATATTTTGGTAGTCACATTATTTTATCCTCTGTGTTTAGAGGTAAACGTGACATTAAATTTACTCCAAAAATTCAAATTTCTTCATAAAGAGCGACCTCTCCTCTACAAAAAGCTGCACACTCCTTTTATTTAAAACCTAAGATGGTACCTCTTCCAGAGCAATCATTTTTCACCCTTCAGAAACGTGCATCTCAGTGTATTTTTGTATTCATTCTGTGACACAAAGCTCTGAAAATCATCTCTACTGGCCTTCGTTACCAGCTGCTGACAAAGAAAGGATTAACTGTCCAACTAAGCACAAGTTCCCAGTGAGATTTACTGCATTTCTCACCCACCCCTGTCTGTGCAGTATCCAGCACAATTTTACTTTCTGGTGGTGGGAAAAATTAAAAATATATTCTTGTCCAAAATACAAAATATAAGGAAATACCGATGTGTACAACGAGCTTTGTTTTAAGACACAAAGCACGCGACGCTCTCTTTATTAAAGAGCATTATTTACTACAGATCTCTTGATTTCCCCACCAAGGGAGAGGCCCAAGCCCACAAATGAGTTACTCTGCTTTACCACACCAAATCCCATTTCTCTCACGACTTCTGGAGTGCTTATGAGTTCTCCCTTCAGGAAGTTTCAGAACTTCAGCCCATTAAGACTCAGGAATCTCTGAACTTTAATTCATCAGTGAGAGACAGCACAGAGCTTTTCATTTTCAAGCCCCAGCCCTTGCCTTTTCTTTCAGTCCACACTGCCCAGCACACAGACTACACCAAAAATAAATGCTTTCAGTAATTTTCATGGAACATCTTCCAACAAAAGCCATGTCCAGAAAAAAAGGGGCACTTTGTCCCCTCTATTCACTGAATAGAACACTACAGCTGACTGAAACTCCACTCAAATAGAATGGAATGGTGAAGGCAAGTGTAAATCATTTACAGGTAAATAAAAACACTGCTCCCAAGGAAAGCTGACCCTCACACCACTAACACTGTGCTTTATCCCCTTGATTACTCCCGAGTACACAACAGCTCAAAATGTTCACCTGCTAATTTTGGTTTTCAAAAATATACATTTTTAACATCATAAGAAATATTTTCAGAGGATTTTCGTGTACGTTGGGTACAACAGTTAAACTTCCAACTATTTTTTCATATTGGAACAATTAGAGACAGAGAGATCTGCTCTGTTTCTCGAGTTGAGGACCAGTACTGTGTGTGCACATATTCCTGTGTATTAATGACAAGTTTAAGACAGACATCTTGTTCTGTCCACACACAACAGACATGGAGGAAAAGCTCCTCTGATTCTAAAACTTACCTAAAAGGGCCTGGCTTGCTGCTTTTTGCCATGTCATTTTTAAAACGCAGGAAAATCCCACACCCAGCTTTTCAGTGGGAAGCTACACTGTACACAGTGTATTCATACAGTGTATTATTGATACACAGCGTATTATTTATAGGTAAAGCACAGCTTCTTTCATTTACAACCCACCTGTACAGACTAATTTACTGGTAATATTTCTACCTTATACAATATGGAATACTATGAATATGATCAGAAGTGCCACTTAAAAAAATTATTAGAACAGTTATTGTGCTCATTCATTTCTAAAAATAAAAACAGATTTAGGGCTCTGGCATGAACATAAAATTATTTTTCAGTAATCCCTAATTTTAGCTTGGCAACGGGGTGTTTTGAGACAAGTCTTGAGGCTATGTATTAGTTCTTTTTCTGATGGACACCTCACACTCTGGAGGTTGTAAAGCCCTGCGTAGCTCATTTAATCTGCCACCACCAAGAGGGTGCAAAACACGCCGCGAGTAACCACGACACCCTCTTCCTCTTGTGCCACAACTCGAACCGTCCGAGCACCACGGATTTAGTAGCTGCTCTTTCTAAAAATAACCCCTGAAAGGCCGCTTCCAGCTGGGCTCAGGCTCCCAAAGAGTTGAGCTTAGGGCGATGGAAAGCGAGCGGTGACACCGGGGCGGGGTGGGGTGGCCCCGGCTTTGTGCGGGCGGCACAATGAGCTCCGCCGGGGAGGCCGGGCCGCCGCCATGTTACAGCTCCGCGTCCATGTGCCCGGCACCGGGGGCACCGCAGCCTCTGCCCGCCCGCTCCGCCGGGCACGGGCACCGGGAGCGCTCCGGCCACCGCATGGAGCGGGGATGTGGGGAGCCGATCCCCGGGATGGCGCGGCTGGGAAAGGCCCCGCCGCGGGGAACAAAAGGCGGAAGGAGGGGGAAGGGGAAGGGAGCGGCGCTGCCGAGGGGGCTCCGGGCAGCGGGGGCGAAGGGGGGGCGGCAGCCGCGACCCCTCCGGGCTCTGCCCCGCGGGCCGGGGGGAAAGCGGGCCGGGTCCCGGAGCGGCGGGAGGGCGGCCGGGAATGGGGCAGGAGGACCCCGGGAGAGGAAGGGGACAGGCCGGGGGAGCGGCGCTCGCCCTTCTGGAACCTTCCAGCGGGCGGCCTCTGGGGGCCACGCCGGGAACAACCCGGGAGGGCGCGGCGGAGGGCCCGGCACTAGGGAGCGGAAGGGAAACAGGCCGGACCGGCTCGGGGGCAAGGGCGGCCGGAAGGCGGGGTACAAGGCGGGTGGGCAGCCGCGGTGGGCCGAGGGTCTGAGGGGACGCGAGGATCACCTTCTTCTTCTCCAGGTTGCGCAGCTTCTTGTCGATCACCCCCAGGATCTGCTTCATGGCCTCGGTCTGCACCGTGGTGATGTTCACACCCGCCGCCGCCTGCGGGGCCGCC
>VZRR01000847.1:31237-48754 GCA_013398015.1 Oreocharis arfaki
CCTGAGCCCGCGGCGGCAGCTGCCGCACTGCCCGGGCGCAGGAGGCGCGCCGCGGCGGGTCCTCCAGGCGCGCGCCCGGCGCCTCAGCGCCAGACACAATAGTGGGGCGTCCCTCGGAGCCCCTCCGGCCCCTCCCGCCTCCTCTTCCCGGCACAAATGTGGCTCCAAAACACGTTTTCCGTGCCTTAGGGCGAGTCCCTAAGCCGTGCAAGTGCAGCGAGGCTGTAATTGGGCCCTAATAACCGCAGTTCAGTCGCCGGGAACAGTTGCTTCATTTGTCTTTCAGGATGGGGTTTGCGTCTCCAGATACAATCCCTGTATATCGCTACAATGCCCACGTGTCGCATATTAGTCCTACACATTTCGGTGTCAAAAAGCTGCCCCGTGTCTAGCCACCACTCGGTAAACCTTTACTTCATGCTAACAATTAATTATTTCAGTATTAATTTAGAGACACTGCACTGACATAACATCGCGGGTTCCCTGAGGCAAAGGAAATTTTGGGATGAATAACCCTGAAATGGGCACAGCTGGAAAATGAAATGGCACTGCCTTCAGCAGCCTGGGAGCTAAATGGGAAAGGATTTGGTATTTACTGAGTTGTCCTCCTGGAAGTAATGGATGGAAAGCTTGGGGAATATAAATAAATGCCTGAAAATCCGGCTCGCAGGAGTCGCACATTGACATTGGAATTTTTGGTTATAATAAGCTATTTGAGACTGTGTTTGCACCATTGTTCTTTAAAGTGATTTAAAAAATAAAAAAATCTCTATTCGTGGATCCACACAATCAATGACATTGAAAAGAAGGAAAAAGCCCAATTCCGTGAACATCAGGGTCAGCATGATGCTTGGTTCCCCATCACCAAAAGGGAGGTGTCTCATGGCCTTTCCTCACCAAATCCTTGCCCATGTTTCCATCCTGGTTCTTGCTCCCCAGGCGTTAATTCAAGCTGATAATCCAGTATAAACTGGTTCCTCCATGGTCAGATTTTTTTCCCCCCCTCCATTCCATCTGTAAATACCGCTCCTTATGCTTCTGCTTTCCGTGTATTCCTGCATTTTCTGGAGCAGCTCAATGCTTTGTCACTTTGTATTAGGTATTTGCTTTACAAATCGCCTCGTTTTGCGTAACAGGTTAAGGGACGTGCAATAAATCACCCATCCCAATTGTTGCAGTTGGATAAATGGAGTATAAAACAAAATCTTCAAATATCCGAAGTCCTTTTCACTGTTCACCAAGAAGATTTAAGTAATACCGTTGTATTTTGTTAATTCCATTGTGTTTACAAGATTTAATTTCTACGGATTTACTTCTCCAAGCCCCGTACATGGGAGATGAAATGACCTTTTTTTCTCCGAGCAAAATGCAGTTTTTCTCTCAACGTGTGAAGCACTTGAGGCTTTTTGGCCACAAAATACAACGATTTAAAATAATATGGAATTGTGTCACCCATTCCTATTTATTTCTCCTTTTTCCTCACATTGCCATTGCAATTCTCCATAAGCTCTGGGCACAGCTTAGGCAAATTTTTCAGCCAAGCTCTGAGAGAGTTTGTACTCAAAACCTTGCTGAAGAGCTAAAAAAACCCCCACAATGAAGGAAAAGTTGGAGCTGATGGGAGAAACGGGGGCAATAAATTAAGAATACGTGATGGAGCGATAAAGCCCCAATCAACAGGAGATGTTTATTCTTCATGGAAGAGTGAAACACGAAATAGCAAATGTTCATGGTCCCGAAAACAAAAGAAGTTAAAACGCTGCTCTTGAGAGCAGTGAGATGACACAGTCCACCTCAGCTCCTGAAATCTCTCCTAGTATTTAACGTGCTCGTAGTTTCAGGCAGGTCTTGCTGTGAGTTGTTAATCTACCTCTTTCCCACCATTCCTGTAGAAGCAGTGACCAGAAATTCCTCATCCGTCTGTGCCCACCATACTGATCATCCACGCCTGGCAGAGGAGAACCCCACAGAATTCCCGAGCATCAGTGAGAGCTGAGACCTCTGCTTGGAGGAAGTGTTGCTGAGCTGTGGGTAAGCTCCATCCTGGCAGCTTCCAGCGTGACGAGCTTGAAATGAGTGTGTGGGTCTCAGCATTTACGTTGCAGAGAGATAAGCATCCCTGCGTTTCGCGTCGGGGAGCTTTGCAAACGAAGGTCAGCTCCGGAGCTGCTGGGTTTGGAGTCCACGTTTGTTCAGGCACCCGAGAAATGCCAGAGAAGAGAGGAAGTCCCCCCAGCAGAGGCACTTCCACAGAGGTGAGCCTTTGGAACACGGAATTGCTCAAGAGGAGGGAAATCGCGTTCGCGACCCTTCCCATTTCAGATTTCTTCCCTTTTGCCCACTTTGCTCAGGGACTTTTGACCGAGGCAAGCCTTGCCACTCCCTCTGGGGAAAATCCTACAGGGAAGTACTACCAGCCCTCTACGCCCTTGTCCTTTCTCCAAGTTAAAAAGGAAAAAGGAAAAATTATGGCTTTTTCCCTGCCCCAAATGCCCTAAAAGCTATTTCCAAGCAGAAGCGCTGTCTCGGGTTAGCTCCCTGTGAGCTCCAAGGAGGAGCTGTGTCTCCCTGCAGCTCTGCCAGGCTCTGACCATTCCTGTGCAGGCAACCAAAGCACACAAATAGAGATGTCCTCCCATCTCCCCAAACCTGGCATCCCATCCCCGTGTCCTTGCATCTTCTAGTCCCCCACCTATCCAAAGCAGCAACTGGTTCTACAGCTCGCTGGCTTTCCCACCCTGCTGATCTGTTCCCTGCTTCCCTAAACCAGGAACGCTGACCCACGCAGTGCTCTCTCCTTAACTGCCACATCTACTCCCTGTTCGTACTCAGAATTATCCTGAACGATGTAATGAAATTAATATCATTAATAACATCAGTTTTTTCTGTGCTGGGTTGTTTTGTTGTTTTGTTTTTTGGGGTTTTTTTAACAGGCTCCATAAGACTAAATTGAAATTTCCTTCCTGCACGTTCTCGGGGGTCTATTCATCAGGCAGTTCCCTGCCTGAGCTCTTGGAATGTTATGGGATTTCAGTATTGCCAGGGTTCCGTCGTGTCCTAGAGAATAACCACAGCTTGAGTTGAAAAGCAGATCCCATTCCACTGCTGGTTCACTGAAAATGGGAAGGGCCGAGCTCTGTTTCCAGTTCCCGGGGTTTGTTATACAGGGATTATGCTTATTAGGTTTTGAGGGGGCCCCAGCCTGCACATTTCAAAAGCTGGGGTGCTTATCAGGCTGTGTTTTAAAAAGGTATCGCTTTGTTTTTATTTAGGTTTCCTTTTCCCACAGGAATTTGCTCATTCCCATTCTAGTTCTAGCTAAGCCCACAGGCTGGCTAACTTTCACAATCAAATGAGACCCAGACAAAATAAACCTCTCCGAATAAGGATTGAAAGCCCGGTGTATGTTTTTCGTCTGAAAAAGATTAAAATACAAGGTTTTCACCAGAAATGTTAAACGTTGATGTTTTGGGAGAAAAGCCAGTTAAAAATTCAGAAGGTATTTGAGTTCAGAGGAGATTAAATGAAGTCTGATGGTATGAGTAGTCAAAACTAGCATAATTCCAATCCAATACAGCAAAACATTGATTAAGTGCTGCGAAATGATAGATTTCCCTCCACAGCCATCGATGGGAAATTGTTACAGAAGGTATTTCTGTTTCGGTTCTTCGGCCCTCTCATGAATCAATTGTTTCCTGAAGTCTCCAGCTGCAGAACCAGGCTGGGACACTCCTTTGCTCCACCAACTTTATGCAAAGCAGATCAAGCCTTGGTTTATGGACAAAGCCCTGGCACAGGAAGGGAGGAGGTTGGTCACCCATGCCAAAGGAGCCTCAGCTCTGAAAAGCAGCTCGAAACTGCCCAGGGCTTTATATTTGCCTGGCTTAGCTAATTTGGATGGGCCCAGCTCACCACACTCTCCGGGGTGTTTATGCCTGTCCTCCCTCTAATCTACTCTCTCAGTCATCTTTTTGTATTTGTAAATTAGCTCAAGTAATTCTGTCTTTATTTCCTTGCTGCTAAGGAGAATGCTGGGTGCTGTTGTGACAAATGCTGCCCAACCAAAGCATCTTCTTAAACAACAATATTCTGTCCAATTTTGGGGGTTTTTTTCCAGCCACTTTAGTGTATTGCAGCCATTTAAAGGAGAGTGTCACGAGGCTGTGAGTCAAATTGAGGCCTATCATAGCCTCAGTGTCTAAGATCTTAAATGCTGGAGAACATCTACAGAGGTTGTTATCCCAAACTTGTTATCACCTCAGAAAATACTACTTTTTTTTTCCCCCAAAGAGATGTGCAGTAACTGGGGGGTGAAAAAATGGCTCTTACTGAAAGGATATTCAACACAGTGCTAAAATGTGTCTTGAAAATCAATGGTTGAAAGGCAAAGATGCTGCCAAGGGCCAGGTTTTACTGTAGATGGAATGGGTAACATGGGGCTCATGAGGTGCCTAATACCAACTTTTTACCTTTATTTCTATGAATAGAATCATTTAATCTTTATTTCTACGGCTCTCTCTATGAACGGAGGAGTCCAAATAGTTCTTGATAAATGAGCAGATCCACTGCCTGCCCTCTTACCCACCCAGGAAATTTGTGCCTGGGCCCTTCATCTCTTCAGCTGATTTGGTCAGGCACAGTCATTAGAAAAAAAGGGTTTTCCTGATTTGTTTAAATTAATAATTTATTCATGGTCATGACACCTGAAAATTGCCAATCAAACCTCACACTCTCCAAGGGGCACGTCAGAATCTTCCTGCACATCACATAACAAAGGTAAAGGAGGAGTGAGATTGGAAGTAACTTAAGATGAAGGATAACTGGCCATTTTAGGGAATCCATAATGCTGATCCAGGACAAATTCCTCGCTTGATACCTCCTTTCATTTTGACAGGGGATCACTGGAAATTATTCTTTACGTAGACTGGCTTTGTACCCACTTTGCTGTGGTTTTCATTTGGGTCATGACTTCTCAGGCTGCTTCTGAGTTGTGTGAGAGAGTATCAGAAACCTTGTTAAAGTCAGGAGATTTTCCTCTGATTTTCCTCTGTCTGTCTGTGGAAGGATCTGAAATAGTCTGGCACAGTTTGCTTGTGGCAAATTCATGTTGCCTGTTACCTCCTTTATTTCCCAATCACTTGGGATGTTTAATGAATAAAGGTAGAGCATCTCTAATTTAGGAAGATTCAAGGACACAGCTTAATTTGGAAGTGGCCACATCAACTCGTTGCTTTAATTTTGTTTCCCAGTCTAAAAACTCTGATTAAAGAGCTTTCAAGTGGGAAAGTTTCTCCCAGAAACAGCTGAGGTGAGGGGGTGCCTCTCTGCAGCCTGAGTCCTGTGCTTGTTTGTACTGACCTGCTTAGCTCAGGCTGTATGATATAATTTACATTTCTTAACCCAATGTCTGTTTGCCGGGTCAGAAAGGGACAGGAAATGCTTAAAACCCTCTCCTACAAAAATATTCGTGTGTGGAGAATAGAAGTGTTCTTAGCTAAAAGAGCTGGGAGTAAAGAACCCCTAACCAGGGGTTGTACCTTCCAGTTCCACTGTGCAATCTCTGTAATGTAACCATGCAGCAAAAGGGAAGAAAACCCCACAGGATGTTTCACCTTTTTCTTTCATATTTAATCACCAATCTCCTGTCTTTCAGAGCTTCTGAAGATTTCTCCCGTATGTAAGTCAGGTGTATTTTAAGGTTCCTAATACATTGACTATATTTGAGTATTTCTCTGCCTGTTGGATGGTAGAATCTACCTCTGTGCCTGTTTAGCAGATAAAGTCACAACGGAGATGGCATCTCCTCACAGGGAACAGAATTACAGCTCACAGCAAATACTGGCACGAGGAATGCAGAAAGCCTTTACCCCTGGAGTGCCCACTGGCACTGCAGCCCTTTTCCTTCCTGTGTGCTCAGCACTCTCAGAGGAAACATACTTGTGTGTCCCTCGAGGCCATATCCATCCTGGGGAAGCTGAACTAAAGAATTCTTCCACTGAAACGTCCACCAAAGAATTGCAAATGCTTCTGCATGAAAAAAGCCCCCAAAGGGACCAAAAAAAAGGCCAAACAAGGCACAACCTCCCCAAGCCATAAAATTAATGTGAAAACAGGTAAGGAGATCACCTACATAAATTCAGATTTTTTCCTAATTTTTGCCTGTGCTTCAATAGTGTTTTTTACTTGAAGCCCACACTCTTCAAGTCCACTGGGCAATCCTATTCCCCAGCGCCCCAGTGATGAATGGGTCACAAATGTGTTCCAGGAGCTCCAGAATGGTTCAGCAGGCATCTGCAAACACTCAGGGCAAGACCCTACAGCAGCAGAGGAAATGGGAAATTTGGGAACACCTCTCCCTGAGGAAGCCGTAGCACACCTTGCTGAGGAGCAATGAAAGACATAAAGTTAGGGAAAAAAAGCCCCAAACAACGTGTAATTTTGATTCACTGACATTAGCAACTAACACAGTGCAATAATAACACGTTGCTCCCCGAGAACTGCAATGGCAGGACAATTAGCTGATGAGAAAGCAAAATTAACGACACCGTATTTTAATGACTTAATAAGCGAGAAATTGTCGTCAGGCTGGGAAATGCCATGAAAAATTAGCAGGGAGTGCAATTTGCTGGCTAACAGAAAGTTTCCCTGGCAGACACGAAGTTTGGGAGCCGCTTCGTGCCGGCTGCTCGCAGAGCCACCGCTGAGCTTTGTTTTACGTCTCCACATCTGTTGGGGGACAGGAGGGCTTGGTAGAGCTTGAAAAGCTGAAAAATGTGGGATTTGGAAGAAATATTGGGGGTACAATCCTTCCAGACCCAGGGGTTTTTTGTGCAGGATTGTTAGTGGAGCCATTTCCCAGTCTGCTTGGGAAGCGGCCTTGGTGTTCGGAGTGATGATGATGAAGGAAGCCGCCGTGAGGAGAGAGGCAGGCAAACAAGAGGGCACGGCCCCACAGTAAACAGATAGCAGACAAAAATAGAAGAAAACATTCAAATAACGTGTGTCTGCGAAGCAGGGTGTTTGTTTTTGCTGGACAGGTTGCAATTAAACTGTGGCAAGGTATGTAAATAGTGCTCCATGCAAATATTCCCGTGGACACGGGCCTGGCATCTGTTAATGATTCCAACCCAACACCAGGATTTTGTCATCGCTGTCTGTGGCATGTTCCTTGCTTTAATCTGTCCTTTGGTCTGGGAGCTGCCAGATTTCCATAACTGGGTCACCCAGTTCTTTCCCAACTTTGTTTTCTGCTGTGAAAAGAAAAATTAGCATTTTCTGTGACATACATTCGTGGTTTCTGTGAGGACCTTAAGTGGCCACTCTGGAAATCAGGCATCCTGAAACAGGTGGGAAAACAGGCAGGAAAGTATTCATATTTGTGGACAAGGTGAATTTTCAGTGAGCAATCACACAGTTTGGATGTAAACTGTTGGTGGGTCAAAAAGATAAATGTTATTTACAGGAGCGACGTTAAACTCTTTCTGCACTTTGCATGGTGAAAAACACCACTCCAGTACCTAAGAATAAATTGTAGGAAAATTTTATTATAATTATAACAATAATTATAGCCTTAATTCTAAAATCTTTTTATCTCTGAGAGGCGTGAGTCACTGCGAGTGATTGATTAATTAAAACTGAGGAGGTGATGGGACGGTGCCATTAAGCAGTAGTTGCTCTTTAACCACTAGAGAGCGTTCAAGAACTGCTTTAAAGCTCCATTTTCAGCTCATCCCTCGAGCTCCCGGATTTGTCTGAGGGACACGGGACAGTCACGGCGGTTTGAAGGAGGAACAGGGAGACATCTCAATTCCTGCTCCTGCTGGTGAGGAAGGGTGTGATGAAGGACTGGAGGCAATCCTCGATTTTTTGGCGTTTTTCCATGATTATTCCCACCGCGTGTATCCATCCCTGGTGGCCAACAGCACATCAGAGATGGCCGTTGGGAAAAAATAATCTTGGGAGTGTTGGAGAAGGTGAGGTTTTTTGGTTTAGTTTTATTAGGAAAAGGCCTGGATTGCCAATTCCGAGGATGAGTAAGCCAGTGGCATTTTATTAACTCGGTGCTGATAAAACTTCTTAATTATTTGTAAAATTCATCATCCTATTTAGAGTTTTGGCTAAAACTGGAGCAGGATGCCCAGAGGAGCTGTGGCTGCCCCATTCCTGGAAGTGTCCAAGGCCAGGCTGGACAGGGCTTGGAGCAACCTGGGACAGTGGGAGGTGTCCCTGCCCAGGGCAGGGGGCTGGAACAAGGTGGTTTTTAAGATCCCTTCAACCCAAACCATTCCATAATCCTGAGATTACTACTGGGACCTCAACAGAGAATTGAAAAATCCACGGAGCCCTTCAGGTGCTGTGCTTTGCCCTTCCTCTTTGGAGTGCAGTCTCCAAAGGGGTTTGTACCCTGACAATCCGCCGGGTCAGGGTGAGAAGTGAACACAACAGGCATTGTTACAAGTAAAATAATGCAAGATTTCTGCTGGAGTCTTGTTAATAGTGATGTTGAGGAATCCAAAGCTAATTTTCCCCTTCAGGAATTCTCTCTCCTGCACTGCTCTCCTGTCTTTTCCCCACTAGAAGGCAGAAGCGAGGTTTCGTGAGAACATTTACCAAAAAAAAAAAAATACATCGTCCAGCAGGAAGATTTGCAGCAAACTGACTGCTGCTGGTTTTCCACGGTTTCATCACCTTCTCTCTGCCGAGCACTTCCCATTTCCCGGGTGCCAGGGCCTCCCCAATCCCGACCCGACCCCGGGTCTGTGTGCAGCACCCGTGGCACCCATCCCTGGCTCTGGGTAAGGCTCTGCCTCCTCCAGCCTCATGGGGCACACACAGAAGGATGTATTATCCACCTGAAACTTCAGGGGGAATTTTAAAAGGAGGACTGTAATTAATTGAGTTGGAGTTTGGCCAAGGCAGAGACTTTAATATGTCTTCTTTCCTGGCTCTTTTTTTTTTTTTTCCCTTTCCCTTCTGCAGGCACGAGAGTTGTATAACACCCTTCTCTAGAGCTCTGACAAATTCCTGGCAGCCCTATTCCCGTCAGGAAGGTCCAGCCGTGGGGCTGGGGATCCATTGAGCCCTGCGTGGGTGCAGGAATGTCTTTGGTGTTGCCTTAAAGATAAAATGGATGTGTACAGCATGTGTTTAGTAAGGGCCCACGGAGTGCTAGTGCTCCCTTTCAGCACATTGGTGCTTTCATGTTTTAAGCTCTTGGCTCAGCAAATCTTTGTCCTTTTTATTCCTCCTTCTCCTCAGCACCAATTAAACCCCCCCCGGGCGTATTTACACAAAAATCCCTGCTCTTTCCAAAGCAGGAACACTTTCTCTTTCTTCCCAACAGGTTTGAAACCTCAGGACGACGGCGGCAGCGCTTTTGCCGGTTAGCAGAGAGAGCCGGCGTTCCCTCGTTCATCTGGCACTCCTGCAATGCCATTTGCATAATGGCAAGTTTAGATCTTCCACTGTCACATGCCCCCCACTCATTTACCAGCCCTAATGTCCATTGGAAGTGCACGATGGAAGCGCTGGAACGTTCCTGGCTCTTTGTTTCATACCAGGCTCGCATTGAACCAGTTGCTTAATTTCCCCCAATTCCTGCAGCACCGCAGGAGTTCCCAGCATTTGTCCCACCAATGTGCTTGTCTGAGCTGCTGGATTGTTTTTTGCTGCGTTCTCTAACAGCTCCCTCCGAATGAAATGCCTTGGTAGCATCAAGGAAAATAGCAAGCACTTCTAAACCCCATCCTTCCTTGTTTTTCCTCCCCCCAGAAACTGCAAAAATCTGCATATCTGATCGATGCAACTTCACCCTGATCTGAAGCCACGCTGCTTTTCTCTCACCACTCCCTCTCAAACCGGCCTGATCTGATCTGCTGGCTACGATTTTTGCAGAGGCTTTTTTTTTTCCCCCCCCTCTGTACTGGCAATAAACTTTCACCTCCGTAATTATTTTGATCAGCAGAGTCACCTTTCGCCAGGACTGAGGCAAGGATTGCCTTCAGCCAGGCACCTGCGAGTCTCTCACTCCCACAGCTGTTTGTAGAGGTGTTATTTTTGCACTCATTCCACAGCCTTTCCCATCTTTAACTGATCCAGTGCTCTGGTGTTCCAATGGTCCCGGCTAAATACGGATTCAGCGCTGCCTCACAGCCTGGCAAGTCCTGTCTTGCAAAGTGTTGTGGGATCTTTCGTGCACAAAGATGTGCTGGGCCTGATCCTTCGTGTTTAATTCACAACCACAGGGTCACAGAATCACGGAGTCACAGAAGGGTTTGGGTTGGAAGGGGCCTTAAAAATCATCTCCTTCCACCCCCTGCCATGGGCAGGGACACCGTCCACTAGGCCAGGGTGCTCCAAGCCCCATCCAGCCTGGCCTTGGACACTTCCAGGGATCCACAGCTTCTCTGGACAACCTGTGCCAGCGCCTCACCACCCTCCTGGGGAAGAATTTCTGCCCGATATCCAATCTAAACCCACCCATTGGCATCCCCACATGCCTTTTATGGGCCAAAAAAACCCCATTAGCGCTAACTTTGAATTGATAGCTATACTGGATATTTAAAACCTGAGTTTAGAAGTCCTTCTGTTTATTGTTCCTATAAACAGGGTTGATGACAAAAGCAGATGCACTCCATTACTCCTGTGACAGCAAACCATGTGGCTTCCTTGTGTTCCAGCTACATTTTGGACTTTAATTAAACAGAGCATCTCATTCCTTAGCTTTCGTCTCCACTGTGTCCCTCCACACCCTTCCATTTTTATCTTCCCCTTGTCTTCCCCCACCCATAATTTCCTTTTTAGAGCTCCCCCTCCTGCGAACCCCTAATTTATTGTATCCCTGTGTGCCTTGGGTGAGCACTGAGGTGGATGTGATCAGCACTTGCTGAGCAAGGATTTGGCTTTCCCAGAGCTCAGGACATTTTGTGCACTTCCCTTTTCTCCTGTCGCTGTGAAATACACGTGACTCATGATGTGATGTGTGACGGGAGGGTGTTCAGGGGGCTCCTTTCCCAAAAAACCAGAGATACCCTCAGAGGTGCCGTCAGGATGGTTTTAGAGGAAAAAAACAAAAAAAATTAAAGGGAGCAGGAAATTTTTTAAAAAGCAGCCGTGAAGTGTTTGTTTTTAGCCCTTTTCAGAGGCCATTCCTCGGTTGGTGCCGTTGCTATCGCTCCGGAGGGCGCTTCACACGCCCCTGCCCAAGGGGTGTCTGCGCCTCTGGGGACGCCGATAAGGGCGGCTCGGGGGCGGTGGGCTCTGACCACACAGCCTTTCCTTTCCTTTCCCTTCCCTCCTGCTCCGAGGGGCCGGGACGTGTGGGAGGAGGGAGAGCCGTGCCCTCATTATCGCCTGGCTGCAGAGGAGCATCGGCAGCGTCGGCGCGGGCTCTGCTTATCCCGTGCGCTTCCAGCCCCGTTGTTAAGTGGCTTTATCAGCTCCTTCAGGGACACCGGGAGTGGCCGCCCAGGACACGATTCCGCGGCACCTTTGGGCCCTGAGCAGGCAGAAAGGGATGGCCTCGGCTGGGGGTGGTGGGTCTGGGCCAGCAGAATCGCTCGTTCCTAGGGATCCCTGTCAGTGCTTCTTCAGGAGACCAGGTTCCCTTCCAGCAGCTTCCTTCAGGGGTGTGCCAGGAGTATCTTTTCATCCTCCCACCGTCCCTCTTCAAAAGCTTTTTACCCTCTAGGGAAGGACCTCAAGGGAACACCCTACAAAGAGGTGATTTCCTCGCAGCTTCCCACAGCTGGGCCCCGGTGGGAACAGCAGCCAGAGCCATCCTCTGGGAGCCCCCACCCTCCCAGGGACCCAGAGCCCTCCGGGGGGGCAGCCTGGTGGGCAAGCAGCCATCCCATATCCCCAGTGACATGGCCCAGTCCCTCTGTGCTGATCCACAACACGTATTTTACCTTCCTCAAACACCCCACCGTGGAAATTCTCTTAAATACCAGTTTTGATTAGAGAAGCTGCTGTTCTGCTTATGGCTGTGCTGCTGACCTGGAGCCGCTCGGGCGTAAACACCCAAGAGATTTTACACAGTCCTGTTGAGTTCCACCCAATTTTTTGCATGCTTTTGAGGGTTTTTTAGGACTAGGTTTTCATCTGCAGGTGTTTTAGGCCAGCAGCTGGTTTTTTGTGGCGTGGCTGCTGTGATGGGCGAGCAGCCTCTGCAGACTGCTGTGGTGGTGTGTCGTAAAATCATGGATAATTACAGATGAATGAAGAAAGTCAGGGAACCAGGGAGGAGTTGGAACATGGCCCAGGTGACAAATGTCACCCGAGTCCCTCCCCTGCTGTGTCACAGACCACGGGGAGGGGATCTGTTTTATTGGATGTGTGTACAGTTACCAGCCTGCACTGGAAAACCTTTTATTTTATTCTCAGTTTCATCTCCCAGTAATCTTTCAAGTATTTCTACAATTGAGCAGATATTTAATACCCAGGGACAAGCCTAGAATTGAAGGGAAGATATTTTCCAAGCAATTTGGGGGGACCTGACAAGAATCCCTTAGTGCTGGCTGCTAACTGTGTTTTCTCCCTCTTTTGATAGATCTGGTTGTGTCAAGGAAAGTCTCCACGGACTTGGTCTAACAAAGGCATGATGGATCTGACCCTTTGTAATCTTTGCCAATCAAGCTGGAAAAACCTTATTTTTTTTCCCTCTATTGCTACCCTGCCAAACATCATTTTGCTCCCAGGAAGGACTGGCTTTGTATCATGCTCAGTGCAATAGTTACCCACCTGGCCTTGTATATTTTACCCAACTATTGGGGTTTTTTTCCCCTTTGTATTGCCAAGGTGGTTTTTTTTTTTTGATTTATTGTGCCCCTGCTCTTTCTGAGGTGATGTTATTATCAGGAAAGAAGATTTTCCTGATCAGTTGCCATAATAAACAAAGCAAATCTGCCTTGGGTGGTTGCAGACATCGAGCACACTTGGATCCCTGTTGCTCAGGATTTATTATGGGCCATAATGTATCGATGGGATGCATGGACAGGAAATTTCAGAGGGGGGAAAAGGGCTCCTATCCCAATTAGGCTGGTGGAACTAAGTAGGGGAAAATGGTGAGAGGCGCAGAAACAGGGATGTTTATTGCTGATACTCTAATGAAGAAGGAGAATCTGTTCAAACAGCTCTCCCAAAATTTTCACTGTTCGCTTAAAATGTGCTTCCTGCTTGTTAGGAACAACCTCCCAGGCTTGCTGCTACTGCTGTCGTTAATTACTGACTCAGAAAGCTGCGTGAAGGAGGTTGAGGGTTTAGATTCTTTGGACAATACAGAAATTCAGCCTAGAAATGAGGGGCGTGCCACACAGGTTTATGGCTAACAGAGGCATAGACTGCTTTGGGTTGCAAGGGACCTTAAAGCTCATCCCATTCCAACCCCTTGCCATGGGCAGGGACATCTTCCATTACCCCAGGTTTCTCCAAGCCCTGTCCAGCCTGGCCTTGGACAGTCCCAGGGATGGGGCAGCCACAGCTTCTCTGGGAAACTGTGCCAGGGCCTCACCACCCTCACAAGGAACAATTCCTTCCTAATTACTGACCAAAATCTCTCCTCTTTTAGTTTGGTTTGTCTCTGATTTTTTATCTCCAGCACAGAGAGTGAGCCTAAAATGACTCAAGGATTTAAAATTAAGAGTCTTAGTGCAGTACAAAATGTTCTAATGGTCTTTGTTCTGGTTGAGCTGCTCATTTTATAAAGAATATTCCCCCATTGATGTTTTTCCCATGAAATCACTCGCTCCATTCATCCCAGTGTCCTTCTTTGTGACCCCACCTCAGCTGGGAGCGCCGTGCGATGGGTGCTGTGCAAACACAGCCCTGGGATGGGTCCCACACAAACAGTTCCCAAGGACGAGGCAGGCAGAAGGTGCCAGGAGGGAAGGAGCATCATTTCACTGTGCAGGTGGAAAACTTCCAGAGGCAGACGAGGCAGTCTTCCCAAGAACACCCTGGGAACCTCTGGCACAGGCAAGAGCTGAATTAACATCTCCCGAGCCCTTCAAAGATGATCTTTTCTCCCCAAATCAGTTTTATTTTCTAACACAAAGCCAGTGGGAAGAACCCTTTGATTTCAGCAAGTTAGGCACGGTCCCAAATGCTCCCAAAAACCCATTGCTGCTTTCCCAAGCCACCTTATCCAATGCAGAGAAGAATTTTAAGCTCTGTTTCTGTCAAGTTCTGACTAGAAGTCAGGTAAAAGGGTGGTGGCTCAGCGGGAGCTCTGGCCCCTCGCTGGCAGTTCTATGGAAATGATTTATTTTTGTCACTTCTTGTGCTTAGTCATGTCTCACATGGGGTATGTTGGTACCATCTCTCTCTCTTTTTGCTCTGCAGTTTGAATTCAGACGTGGGGTGAGGGTTTTTTTGCTCAGCACACATCTTGTGTCCAGAAGACTTCAAGGAAAGTCTTTTTCTGACAAATTCCTGTGCTGAGAAGACCCAGTGTTCAATTTTTATCATTCCCAGTAAGCAGAAACCAGTGGGGGCAGGTGCTAAAAGTTTGTAGCCCCCATTTCCAAGAAAAGCAATAGAGCCACCTTTCTCTTGCTCTGTTCTATCCTTGCTCCAATCCCTGTGCATTTCCAAAGGCTTCAAAGCAAAGCGCGTGGAAATGCCCATGCCGAGCCTGGTTATCAGATAATCCATTCTCAGGAGAAAAGCCCACCCTGGTGAAGTCATCCTGGGTAACTGAGCATCCTGAATAGTTCTTTTTTTGTCAAATCACTCGCTGAGTAATGTATTCCAATTTTTTTTGCCTTGTCAGAAAAAAAGAAGGCAGCTTTCAAGTTCCACTCGGTACGTTTTCCACGTGTCAGCAGAGGTTCCTTAATGTATTTGAAAATTCTCACATCCAAATTAACCCATGCAAGGATGCTTTTCATTCATGTTTTCCAGAGAGGGACTCTGAGCAAGGGTATGGAGCGATGGGAGAAGGGGGGATGGTTTTAGAAGGGGAGAGGGTGAGTTTAGGTTGGATATTGGGAAGAAATCTTTCGCTGTGAGGGTGGGGAGGCCCTGGCACAGGGTGCTCCGGGACGGTGTGGTTGCCCCATCCCTGGAAGCATCCAAGGACATGTTGGATGGGGCTTGGAGCAACCTGTGCTAGTGGGAGGTGTCCCTGCCCTGGAACTCTGGACGATCTTTCGGGTCCCTTCCCAGCCAGACCCTTCTGGGACTGAGGGGGAGTTGGCCTCGAGGCCCCGCGTGCTCAGGCGCAGCGGTGACCGATGGCCAGAGCCGGAGGGGAGGGCAGGTCACGAGTGGCCTTTCCTTGTGAGCTGCTCTCCTGCCAAACCCAAGGAGAACAAAAGGGGCCATTTGCTGCCGAGCTGCTGCCCAGCTGTGGCTGTGTCTAATCAGAGTTAATTACGGCGAGCGGAGGCTCTGCGGCGCTCCCGGCCCCCGGGCTCCCGAGGACCCCCCGCTCCATCCCGCCGCCTCCGCTGCCGGTTTTGGGAGCTGCCCATTATCAGGCACCAAAAGGTAGAGATTGCACAGGATCCCTGGCAAGCAGCACAAAGTATCCCAGCTCAATACTAAAGCAATGACTAATCAGGGCATCCCAGGAGGAAGCTTTGCAGTAGCTGTTGCAAGGGTAATGAGGACAATTTCCATAGCTGTGACACTCTCAGCCAAGCAAAATGCCACAAATCTTGTTTATTCTTATTTATTCTCTCCTGGAGCGGCAGGTAACACGGAGCCAAAAGAAAAGGACTTTTCCTGGGGGAAGGATTGCACCGAGGATTTTGCAGGAGGAACAGCCAGGGTTGTTGTTTTATCACGGCAGCACTAATAGCTAAATTCTATTAATTGCTGAATGCTGTTTTTTTTGGCAAATACAGGAAGCAGTTTACATGGCTACGCAAGTGCTCTGGTTCCCAGTCCTTCTGAAATGGTATTATTGTAACGGGATAATACTGATTAAGGACAGTTCCCTGAGGAAGGAGGCCCTTTTGATGACTGAGTCATTTCCTCTCCCTGCTCGACTCCAGGGCGATAGCGCTTCTCTGCCACAGGCACACACCCTTTGTAGCCAGGGACTTCTCCACAGAGGAGGTCCAGAGCACAGCCTCAGCCTTAGGTGGAAGGCCATGAGTCCCAAAGAAAGCACTGGAGCACCAGAAATACACCAGCAGTCCAAGCAGAAACTACTTTTCCCCCCAAAGATATTTCACTTGCCAGTCCCCTTTCAAAACAATGGGGTAACGCTGTCTTTGGCTGCACCACTCTGCTGGAATAACCTGTCAGCCCCTTAAAACTTTGGGTTTTGGTTCCCACAGAGGTTTGGCAAATTAATTTGCTGAAAGGCAATAACACCTCTGCAAACCAAAGCAGTGCATCCTTCTCCTTCTGGACGTGGTCCCCTGCCAGCAGTGACCACCAGGCCAAGGCCACCAGGTCAATTAACACAGGCCAGAAATCTGTCACAGCAAAGCTGCTCACTGCTAAACGACAGAAGATTCAGAGTAAGGGCCTAGAGGGAAAAGATTCCACCACTGATGGGCACCAACGCTTCCCAACCACGCGAGCACCAGGGGATCTGATCCTAGCAGAGCATGGGGGACAAGAACAGCCCTCAGCCTCTCCTTTCTCTTTGATTTTCGTCACGTACTGCCACGGGAGATGCTCGAATGAGCTCAAGTCCAAGCACGGCTTAGCAAGAGAATGTTCCTGTTATCACTTCCGAGCTCAGCCCGGGCTCTTCTCAACCTTTTCCCTTTTGAGGTGCAGTAATTGCCCTCCGATTAGGCAGGAAACTGTACCAGGGTTATTGCTCTAAAGGAGCCAGTGTTATCAAAAAACAACACATCAGGGCCTGTCCTCACAGGAAGGGAATCATAAGTAATCAGCAGCGCTATAACGCAATTGGCTGCCGCTCCCTCCGCGCCGAGCGCAGGAAAAAAAAGCAGCTTAGGACATTTTTATTTCTTTGTAGCCAAAGTGTTTTAAAAGAGCCCTGGTTCCTCTTTGCCTCGCTGTGTTTCCTCAACAGGACATAAAAAACCCTTGGTGTGTGTGAGGACGGGGCAGGGCGGCCTCGCTCCCGAATTTTGCAGACTGGTGCCATCCCTTCCCTGAGTGCCCCCCCCCAGTTTGGGAGCAACATTAGTCAAGGGGGAAGAACTGCCCTAGAGTAGAAGAATGATGAAGATCCTTGGGCAACGCCCTTCCTGCTCTTTATTCCTGTTCAGGTCACCTCCCTTGGAAATTCTTTCTAAAAATAGCTGTTCCCCAACGCGTGGGAATGCGCACAGGAGCGCTGGGGGGTGTAACCTTGGTTCTCTTACACAGCTCCTTGCCATAATGGCCCTTCAACCCTGTCCAAAGTGGCAAGGTAAATTCATTTCACCCATCAGGAGCTGCATCAATATCGTTTCATTGAGCAGGACCCCCATCCATCCATCCATCCATCCATCCATCCATCCATCCATCCATCCCTCCATCCATCTATCCATCCATCCTCCCCTCCATCCATCCATCCGTCCATACATCATTCCTTCCGCACTGCAG
>VZRR01000847.1:49312-66238 GCA_013398015.1 Oreocharis arfaki
ATCCATCCATCCATGGATCCATCCATTGATCCATCCATCCCTCCATCCATCCATCCCTCCCTCCATCCATCCACCCAAGAACACACCCACACCTCCCTCGGTCCACACTGCGACAGCTGTGCACGGTATTTGCACCTGGATGACACAGGCAATCTTTCTGTGTCTTAAAAGGAAACAGGAACACTGAATTTGGTTAATAATACAGAATCCAGCTGGAAGAAATGGCCAGGGAGCAAAGGCAAGGCAGGTCAGAAATTATTTCCCATATTGCCAGACCACGGGTGAGGATTTCAGGGTGGGTCAGGGGACGTGGGGTGGTGGTGAGGGAGAAGCTGTGAAATCTGAGAAATCTGTGAAAACAAATTCTCCTGGAAGAGCATTTTAACAGCTCTTCCTGCTCCGCTGAGTCTGCCCTCAGCACAGAGCTTCTGACAATCCCTGATGGATGGAGGAAAGGAAGGAATAAAACAGAAAACAAAAAGTTCTGTCAATAGACCGTTTTGGAATGTTCCAGTATTTTGCTGTTTGGTGAGTTTAACCATGGGTAGCAAGAAGGAAAATACACGAACCTTGAGCTGTCAGAGAAGAGGCTGGAAAATCAGTTGGTATCAGCAAGAAAGGTCCCAACGTTCTATGCTTATCATGTGTCCCCAGAAATAGAAATATTTGTCCTTTGGTCTCTGCTTTTCCTGTCTGTTTCCCCCCCTCTATTAAACATGGAAGTGCTCGCTGCTTAACGGAGCCCCTGGATGAGCTGGAGTCTGGGCACGCAGGGATGTGATCACATGCCCCAGTCCCACATATCCCCCACAGCCTCCCTGGCAGGAGCTTGGGCTGCTCAGAGCTCGCAGATGAGAGTCTGAAGAGCCCAGGCAGGCACATCTGCTTTGCCAGGAGTCACGATTTCCCCGTTTGGTCTGATCCAGGGGTCATGGTCCCTCAGACCTCGGCGGAAAGTTTTTACCTCAAGGGGTACTGCGAGTGCTGAGCTGCTTTTACATCTCAGCTGCTCTCCCAGAAACGACTTTTGTCAGTTTGGTTGTTTGTTTTAGTGGTGATGTTTTTAAACTAAAGCCTATGTGCCCAGAAGGCACATAAAATAAGAGGCTTTTAAAAGCCAGAGGATAAATAAAACACAACCTTGAATAAACAACAGGCTTTTGTCCTAATTTCCTCCCATTCCTTAATGGATGCTGATAAACTATCTGAATTTCTCAGTGTATTAATGCCACAAGGACAGCAACACCAAACCCACAACCTCACAATAGCAATGATTTGACCAAATCGTTGCCTTTGAGATGAGCAATTGTTTCATTCCAAGTGGGTTGGAGGATATTGTGGCCTCACCAGGCTGCTCCTGGTTTAAGTGGGAGGCATTTATCAAAGAAAATCCACGCAGGGCTAATACATTTCCTGGAAAAAAACCCCATCTTGTTTGATCAGGTAAGACCATGCACATCATGTTTCATTGCTAATTTTATGCTCACCACTCTTACAAAGCGAAACTGTCGAATTTCACCCTCATCACCCCGTGCTGGTGTGCCTGCAGAAGTGCCACGACGGCTCCCGTTGTGCCTGGTGTCCTGCACAGGGACTCCCACCAGGAAGACCTTGCCTTTGTTGCTCCTGGTCATGTGGTTAATGCCTCCCTTCACCCAGGTTTGTGTGTTTATGGACTTCTCCCTGCGAGGGTCTGGCACAGGCTGCCCAGAGAGGCGGTGGCTGCCCCACCCCTGGAAACACTCGAGGCCAGGTTGGATGTGGCTCTGAACAGCCTGCTCTAGTTGAAGATGTCCCTGCTCATTGCAGAGGGTTGGAGCAGATGAGCTTTGAGGTCCTTTCCAACCCCAAACCATTCCAGGATGACAGATCCATGAGCTGTGTTTAAGCACAAGAACTTCTGCACTGTAAATACCGAGGAGCCTTTTTATCCCTTCGGCCCAGTGGGGGTCAGAGCCTGGCCCCAGGATTTCTGCTCCCATCCGTGAGTCCACTCCTACAAAGCACTCTCCACTTTGCACCGAGGGCAGGTCAAACCAGCCTGAACACCCACCTGGAGCTTTGTTGGGAGAACATTCCCAGGGCCTGTCATGCCCAATCCATTTTTCCTTCTGCAAGACTCGGGACAAAGCGGGCGATGCTTGGGAACACAAACACACACACACACCAAACACAGCCAGAAACAGGCAGTGAGCAAAAACAAAAGTTACAACCAAAACAGATTCACAGCAAAACACAGCTTTGGGCATGTCCAGACCCAGCCAGCACTAATTTGGGCTGCACTTCATTGTAAAAGTGTATAAAGATGAGTGTATGCACTTCATCTTTATTGCTTGGCGGGAGAAATTGTTCCTCCTCTGCATCAATCCGTTCCCTTTTGGTTTTTATTTCAGGCCACACAGAATTTTTACTGAAGGGTGGCGGTGATTTCCACAACCGGATTTAAATTTGCTTCAGAAGCAAGCAAAACATTAAAAGGGGCCAATTCATGAAGATATATGCATAAAGATTGCATGAAGATGCACTAAAATGTTTCACATAAAATGACCTCACCCCCAGGAATGAAAGCTGAGAATTCAAATGGAAAGCACAGAGATTTGTTACAAGGGGAGCAGATGGGCATCATCCTAAAGAGCAGGAATATTTGTCCATCCACTGTTCTTTTCCTAAAGGATTATTTTCTCATGTAGCAAGAAGAGAAGCCAGACCTTACATCATCAGAAACAATCCCTGGGCATCCACGTGAGAATCAAGCAGGGCATGGATTCAAGCATTAAAAAGAATAGTGGGAGGGGTCTTCAACTCTGATTTTAGAGAGGAAAAAAGGGCTGGAAAGAGAGATTTTTAATTCATAATTAATAGGCATTCCAATCTCCGAGGCAAATTGAAGTTCTCCTCTGCTCAGGATTATCCCAAACCCAAAAGAAACGGAAGCTGAGCTTTCCCCTTCCAGTCACAAGCCTTTTCTCTTTGACCCCTAAAAGCATCCTGGACATCACAGCGTGCCCTCAGTCCATCCTTGGGAGCTGGCAGCCTGGCACGGGAGCAGGGCTGGGAGCACCAGGCCTGGCTGTGTTATGATGAATTCTCAGTTTTAATGATTTGGAGAAAAATATTGTTCGTGAGCTCCATAAACAATTTTAATTGGCTCGGGCGCCCAAAATGTGCTTTTTTTGTTTGGCTGCCAAGGTTGCTTTCTCGCTTGCTAATTATGTTTCGCTTTAGCTTTCAGCAAAAACAGGAAATAAAGCATCCATTACTCGAATGACAGCTTTTCAACAAGCCAACATTTCAACATCCATTGTGTAATTTCCGACCCGGAGCCAGCTAGGAGCTAAGTGCCTTTAGAGCCATATATCCCCTCCTGCAAGGGCCTTTTGGGCCCCTCGTGCTCCTAAATAGTGTTTGTGTGTCTGAAACAGGCCAGACGTGTTTGCTGCTGCTCCCCACTGCCCAAAGAATTCCCTTTCCTGCCACAAGATCTCAAGGCTCCTGAAGAAGACCATTTTTTTTTTTTTTTCCCAAGGTCGTGGAGTGATGGGAGAAGGGGGAATGGTTTTAAATGGAGAGAGGGTGAGTTTAGATATGAGGAAGAAATTGTTCCCTGTGAGGGTGGGGAGGCCCTGGCACAGGGTGCCCAGAGAAGCTGTGGCTGCCCCTGGATCCCTGGCAGTGTCCAAGGCCAGGCTGGATGGGGATTGGAGCAACCTGGGATGGTGGAAGGTATCCCATGGTGGGAGGTTGGAATGAGATGGGCTTTAAGGTCTCTTCCAAGCGAAACCATTCTGTTCTTCAGTGATTCCTTGTGTCAGGCCAAAGGCTGCCTGCATGCCTGGAAATCAAACTGCAGAGATTTTAGGAAAAGATTAAATGATGCTTTCTCCTCCCTCAGGTGAAACCATGGTGGTCCCCAGCCACAGCAGCACAGAGGAGGGCTGGACTGATGAGTGTGTTTTCCTTTTCCATCTCTGTTTCTTTAGTGCTGATATTGCTTCTAAGCTCTGGTTTGTTTTTTAACAAGCCTTCTGAGTTAGGCTTTTTTTTCCCCCTCCTGAGATTTGTGGGTTCAAAACACACTTTCAAAAGCATCCAGGATGGATGTTCTGTGCAGTTTCCCAGCTCAGCTGTGGAGGAAAAGCTCCTCTTCCTCGTGTTCAGCCAGCTGAGCTGTTCTTGGCAAAGCAAGCAATAGGTACCTACCACATGGTGGGGGTGAGTGAGGGTGCCCTTTAAATTACCTATAAAACCCTTTGATTCAAACTGCTGATGTTGCCATAGGCAATTTGCTAAGCTTATTGATCATCTTCTGTTTAAATTAAAGTTTGATGTCCTGGAACAGGCTATTCAGCACAGAGAGCTAATGGGATGGGATGAGATACAGGGAGCGAGAGAAACGTGCACGTGGGGGAAATGGATTGTGGTCAAAAAGGGAAAAAAAATGGGGTTATATGCTGAATAGGTTCCATGGGTCAGCTGGCAATAAATATTGTGGTTGTAAAAGAGCCCAGGGTGGATGTTGGAGGTGGAGGGTTGTCTGTGTAATTGAAGGGAAATGGGCAGCTTGGTAGAAAACTAAACATTTCAGGGAAAGGAAGTGAAAAAACGAGTGTTATGATTTATTATCAACCCGTGCTTAGTGATATCTGCCAGAAATTCCAAGTTTTTGGTAAGCTGGGTGAGATTTGAGCCAGTACAGGCAAGAGGTGATGGAGGTAAACGTTGGCCAAGGCAAGTCAGAGAGGTTGTCCCGGGTAGATGTGTGTCTGTCTCTCCATCTGTCAATCAATCAATCAATCAATCAATCATTCATACTCAGGCAAAACAAAGCCTTGGGATGAAGAAAAATCAGGCTTTCCTAAAGAATGAAAGATTCCTTGCCAGAGCCAAACCCAGCAAGACTGAGGATTTTTCTCTCCCCACGAAAATCAAGGCTGATTTCCTGGGTTTAGACCAGCTTTCAAGCTTTTCAGTATTTTCATTCCACACCACCACGTTTGTCCTAAAGTGAACGGAAAGAATATGAAGATGAATTCCATGGCCGAGTTACCAGAGGAGCAACTGAGAGAACAACGAAACTTTTCCAGCCTAGGCACTGAATTTGGCCCACGCTGACCTAGGAAGTAATTTAATAACCCCCCAAACTTCTTAAAGCTGAAATGGCATTGGTAAATAGGGGCTCTGTCAGATGTTCACCAGCAACCTGAGCAACCTGGGCTATGGAAGGTGTCCCTGTGTTGCAGTTGAGGTGGACATGACACACACAAGTTCCAGCATCGAGTGCTGGCAAAAACTCTTTATTCCAAAAAGCCAGGGTCATATATATACACTTTTGTATGTTTATCATTTATGTCACTCATCCATTGGTTGCTTAACTACTGCAATAGATTCATTGGCTATTTTAACTACACCACGCTGTTATTAGTTATCTACAACATAGGTATTTTAAGCATTTAAGAAAAATGTTAGCTGTAGCTGTGTTGTTGTTTTTTCTCTCTATTGTTTTGAATTTTTTGCTTCTCTCAATTAAGTTTCTCATGGGTAGACATGGATTGTGTTGAGACCAATTTCAGACTCAGATTCAGACAGGCTTGTTGACTTGCTGTTAATTCCCACATCCCTGCCCATGACAAAGGGTTGGGATGAGATGTACTTGAAGGTCCTTTCCAACCCAAACCATTCCAGGGCTCTGTGAACATCTCCAGATAAGCTGACTGCTGCTGCTAATTTTGGTAGGAAACCGTAAGATGTTCTCCTTTATCTCCAATATTGCTGTAGATCTGTAAGCCCATGAATCCTTCAAAATGAAAGGCTTGCAAGATATGGGCTTCCTTACGAGCCATCTAAGCATCCAGAATTTTTGTTTCTGAGCCCACCCACTTGGCAGCCACAGCTTCTCTGGGCACCCTGTGCCAGGGCCTCCCCACCCTCACAGGGAAGAATTTCTTCCCAATATTCCATCTAACCCTGCTGTCTGGCAGTGGGAAGCCATTGCCCCTTGTCCTGTCCCTTCAGGCCCTTGTCCAAAGTGCCTCTCCAGCTCTCTCAGAGCCCCTTTAGGCAGCGGAATGGGCTCTAAGATCTCCCCAGAGCCTTCCCTTCTCCAGGCTGAGCCGTGAAGCCTCCGGAGCCGCCGTGTGTCGGGGGGACCCAGCGGGCCGTGCTGGCCGGGAGGAGCTATCTCAGGAAGCCATCTGTGCACAGGCAGCTCTGCAGGAAACCCAGCCAGCCCAGCACCCAGCTTTTATTATTATTTCCCTTCCCTGGCAGTTTTTCTCCTTGACACTTTCCCCAAACGAGCCCGGGGAGGAAGTGAGTTGTCAATCGAGCATCATCGCTTGTTCCCAGCCGTGGAAGGCAAAGCGCTTTGGTTAAGAGCCCGTGCCTGTTTGTTGGGCATTTATTTCCTGTAGGCACAGCTAACAGGAGATCTGTTGGAAATAGAAGTAGTTAGAAAGCCACAGTGGGTGCTTTTAGAATCATAAAATCACAGAATCAGCTGGGTTGGAAAAGACCTTCAGGATCATCAAGTCCAACTGCCCAAGTTTTCCTGAGAAGGGTGGTTTTGGTCTGGCCAGAAATTCCTGCTCATTGTTTTGATGAGTTCTCAAAGGCACAGAAAGTTGTGAAACAGGGGGGAAAAAAACCAATTAGTGGGCAAAGCCTGATAAAAACTTTCAACAGGTCAGAGGAAAGCAATAGTGCAGAATGTACCTGTAGGATCTCAGTGGATGCTCCCCTCCGGAAGCAAAGCCAATCCCACCTTTCAAATTAAAGTTTTCTCTTTTCCATGGCTAAATAATGACTGAAAGAGCCATTAATTCTACAAGAATGGCCATTCATTCTAAAAGAGCCACGGGGTGGTGGGAAGAAAACACAGAAAATGTTGCTGAGGTTGCAAACCATGCTATTGTTCATATTGTCAGTGCAATATTAGGGCACTGATCCCACCTGGAAAATATTTTCCCTCTGCCCAGGCCACTGGTTATGCAATTATTACATCTCCTATTATGTAAAACAACAAAAATATCTTTAGAATATTCTCTGAACAATTGATAAAAATCTTCAATTGAAACTGCAAATCTATAAAACAGATCTAAAATCTAAAAAAAACCCCTAAACGAGGTTTATCAATTCGGTGTAGATAATGTTATTCTAAGAGTCTGGTGATTCTACTTGTGCTATCTTCAAAACAAAGATCATTATTCAGCCTTTCCCAAAACATAAGCTTAGAGCAGGCTTAAAGCATCTCATTCCTGCCCTGCTCTGCTGTGGGGAACGCCCCTGGATTTCGTTTCACCCGAGGAAAGGAGCAAGAAACTCCTCGAGAAGATGCTCCAGAACAGGCTGCCCAGGGCAGGGCTGGAGTTCCTGTTCCTGGAGGGATTTAAAAGCCGTGTGGGTGTGGCACTTGAGGACACGGTTTAGTGGTGGCCTTGGCAGTGCTGGGGGAACAGCCTTAGAGGGTTTTTCCAACCTAAATTATTCCAAGATCTGAGCTGTGGCTGCACACTCAGGATTTTGCTGGGGCGGTGTAACAGCACAGGCAAATATTCCCCATTTAGGGCTGTCCCAGGTTTCCCACTCAGCAGGTAGTAAAGGAAGTAGGAAATTGGACCTCAGGAAGGCAGAGAAGATGTCTCTGAGCCTGAAGGAGAAGCTCCCAAAGCAGAAATCCCTCCAGCCAACAGGGATGTTGGGGACTGTCCTGCCCTGCAGCAGCCCTGCAGCTGCAGCATAACCCTGCAGGGGCAGGGGGGGCCCAGAAATTGTGCAAGAAGCTCAATCGGCGCTGAAATGAGGAAGGAAATAATGTGTTAAATGATTTAATTCTCTGAGCTCACTTTGTTCCTTCCAGATAGACCCAGAATCGGGGCTGATTACAGTGCCTTGTTTTGATTAACGGAGGGAGATCTGAGACAGAGACATTTCTATCAGTTTCAAAGAGTTCCCACATCTTGCATTTCATTTTCACAGTGGGGTCAGGAATTCAAAGAACATTTATCTTTCATTCTTTATAGCAAAAAAATTATTTTCAACGATGCCAGTTTAATGCTAGTCAAGTCCACTGACCTTATTACACCTCGGTGGAATTACTCCAGATTTACACCAGTGGGAGTAGGTGGACTTTATCTGCTGCTAAATGAATTTATGGGCTTTGAGTACTCTCTATGTGCTTGTTCCACTTCTTGGGGAGTTGGATGGGATTTAAGGGTGATCAATTATTTTGGTTGTGTTTCAGCCCTGCATATTCCATCAGTCAGGTAATGCAGCCAGAATTCGGAAGTTAATGGGCCAAGTGCAGCCTCAGATGCAGCCTGGGATGCTGTTGAGACCAGGTCCCCCAGCAAACCATCACTCCTGCTGCCAGCACCTGACAAATCCGAGCTCCTCTGTGCTGCTGCAGGAGATTAAAGCAACATTTCTTTTGTACTACCCAGTAATCTTTACGTTGGGTGGTAAAGTTAATGTACGGGATTGTCACTCAACCCATTTCACACCAAAGAGCCCAGAGCAGCTCTGAGCCAGCAGTCTGGAGGTGAGAGCATCACCCACCCGTTCCTCGGTCTCAGAGGATGTGTGGAGCCGCTAAATGAATCATTAAAAAGAATTGAGAATTCCTGAACTGTTGTAACTACCGAGAACAAACACCTCCACCCCCGCGAGTCTGCAGCTCTCGGGGATGGCAACTCTCTCTCGGCTCGGCGGGAGAAACGTGTGTTAAACAACTCAGTTCTTCAGTGCGTGTGCTCCTCTTCACGAGGAAGGGAGACAGGCTTGCAGAGCCCATTAGCTGTTCCACATGCACATCCATCGGGAGGGGGAATTAGTTTCTGGCCAGCACACAGCCGCCGGGTAGCACAAAGGACAGACTCCTTTAATCTTCGGCAGCAGCATAGCGGTGTCCAGGCTTGTCAGAAGCTGCGGGAGGAGTGATGGCCGTGCTGCTGACAGCCTTCTAATTGGGTAGCAGAAAGCAGCTCTGAAGGACGTGTTTGTGCCAACAAGTGTGGCTTGACATCAAGAGAGATCTGCCGAGGAGCCGAGGGGGGAGCGCGGCGGCGCTGGATGCGCTCCGAGCCCGGCGGGGCTGGGGTCTCTCAGCCAGCAGAGCTCAGCTTGGCTGTAGTGCTGGAAAGCTGCAGCGGGGAACACTTTGCTCAGGAGTGCAATCAGGAGTGGTTGGCCTGGCTGCTCTGCCAAAACGAGGTGTCCGTGCCCTTGAGCTCCAGAGAACCATGGGATGGTTTGGGGTGGGAGGGACACTGAGACCATCTCATTCCACCCCCTGCCACACCACAGAAGATGGGAGGTGTGAGAGCCACAAGCACTGGGAACCATTTGCCCACTGTGGGTTTGCCTGCCGGTCCCGATTCTCTCTCTCTGTACCCCACAGCCACCGGTGCTCCCAGTGCTGCCCGCTGCACCGCTGGGATCCAGCAGCCAGCACCTCCTGTGTCAGCCCCCGCCCCTCCAAATCCACTGCAAAGCAGCAGCAGGGCTGGCAGAAACTTCACGCTGGAAAACACAGGCGGCCGTGTAACACTGCCTTCCCTTAAATATTAACGGGGGATGCTGAATAATTCCACCTTGAGACTTGGACGGCAGGCTGGCTGATGGGGAGCGTGTGATAGCAGCTGCTGCACCTACCTGTCACTGCGCTGAGGCGACTCTACAGCACGGTCAAAGGGGAATTGAAACCACAAATTAATCTGAGAGCGCTCAGCCCCCGTGGTTCTGGAATTAAATGCCTGCTCTAAATATAAATAAAGGCTGACGGACTCGCTGCCTAAAATATCCGGGAGAGAGCTGTGGCACAGGCAGGGCGGGAGGCACCTGGCCACAGGTGCAGCCTCTGCCTGGGGCAGAAAATGCAGGGAAGCGTGTCCAGGCTTCCCCAGGCTTCGCTGTTGTTCCTGATGACCAGGAAGAGAAGCTGAAACTTCTGGGTGGTGACATCAGTCAAAAGGTCCCCAAAGGGGCTAAGAAAGCAGAAAGGAGAGCTCCAGGGAAGGGTGCACTCCAAAGGGGATATTTTTCTTCTTCTGGGCTTATTTCCACCTGAGAGTGGCCCAGTGGCACCGGGTCCATATGTGAGAGAAGAAAACTCAGCAGTGGGTGGATGGTGGTGAGCAGATGGGGTGGGACAGCACAGGGTGCTCTGCCAGCAAATCCCTCAGCATCCCAGCTCTCCTCCTTTGGCACACGTCCTGCCAGAGCGGGGACATGGCACTGCTGGCAGCTGTGGAGGTGCTCCAGAGGCGAGCCAGGGGCTCCAGAGGCGACTGGTGCAGAGAGAAAAGGCAGAAGGATTGCAGCAGGAGGACTTCACAGAGACTGTCTTGTTTTAAAAATGTGTCGGGATTGATGAATACTCCAACAAACAGGATTTTGATAGGGTCACTGCAAAGAGATGTGGGAACAGTGTGGAGAGACCCCAGTTGTGCTGGAACCAATGCTCTTCTCTCCCTGAAACGACACCTCTCCACAGACTTGTGTGTGTGGGGAGGGAGCCAGACAGCTCATACCCATGGCATCCAGAGGCAGCTAATAATCCCCTCAGCGGTGGAGAGCAGCATGTTCCACTAACATCTGCAGTAACTGGAAATTTACCCATCCAATTTTCTCCTCTTCCCCCAGCCACAAAGGGAGACCACTCCAATTATTTTTCAGACAGAATTAAGGCTGATGTTTACCATTATCTCCCTGGTAACCCTCTCCTCATGACTACATTATGCAACATAATTGTAAAGCCGCCTCAGCTCACTGGGGTTGTTATTAAATGCACTCTGCTGCTTTTTTTTTTCCCTTTTCCCAAGGTCAAGGTTAGTAATTAGGTGGCTGGTATGCTTGGGACAGAGCCTTGTTAGGTAGGAAAAAAAATTAGAAGGAATTTAAAGGATGCATCAGGCATTCCCAAGCGATGAAATTTCGTCTGCAGAAGGTAGGCCAGTGAAGGAAGGTGAATTAGGAGATGTGGAGTGGCCCAGCACACAGGGCTGTGGATGAAACTTGGACAGACTCAGGGCGTGAAACGCGTCGGATGAATTTCCACCGGGAATGTGGGAAAGCAAGCGCTGCTATTGCAGGCTGAGCTGGAGCTTCTGGCACTCAGAGGTGAACGTGGCTCCTCTGGGCTGCAGCTTTAATTGGAGCTGCTGGAACAATGGTGAATCGAGCTGTTTGTTTTCCTTCTGGCTGGTTTTGCTCCCAAGGTCCACGGTGCTTGCACATGAAGTGTCAGCGCCTCGTTGTGCACGGCAGCGGGGCTGGAACGAGATGGTCCTTCCACGTCCCTTCCAAGCCAAACCACCCCATGATCCTATGATTATATGGCCCCCAGACCATGGATTCCTGGGGATTTGCCAGTGCAGTGGGATGGGGCAGCCACTCAGCAGGAGTTCTTGCCATTTCCCTGCTCCACGTGAACTAGGTGACACCAGACTTCCTCGTTAGATCCACCTCCTAATACACTTAATTAGGGAGTATTGCTTCATTGAATGGTGAACCCTAGAAGAAGGAATGAAGAGCAGAAATAACAGTGTTCCGTGGGGGAAGGAGAGGACTGATGGGTTCCTGGAATGATGTCAGATTTCCTGGTAATTTCGCTGGTTAGTGCCAAGGTTGTTGAATCTACCTGGTGACTCTCCCAGGTGATAACGTGAAGGAGTGTGTTGACTAGAGCCTGTAATCTGGAAAAGCTGATTTTGTTGGGAAACAGCTTGGAAGGGAGCAAAAGAGGAAGACCTGCAAATCTGCAGGTGTCTCTGTGTTCCCAAATGCATAATTGTATACATACTACCTAGAAATGTGCCAAAAAAAAAATATAAGTATATAGACTTATCTATGTCTGTTTACACACACAGGAGAGCCTGAGTTACAGTCTCTGGTTGTCTATGGGTCCCTCTGAAATTCTCCCTGAGGGAACTGCTTTCCCAAGTCCCCGGTTATTTTCTAAACTGGAAGTATTTGTGGGTCCAGCTCAAAGCCCATTTGGGTTCAGATGTGTCTCTCCCTTGACATCAATGGGTTGGGATGAGATGTTTAATGCCGAAGTCAAAACTCTCCCCAGTGCCCTACTGGGGTCATTCCCATGCATCAGCATAGGAGAGAGTATTTACCATGGAAAAAGAGGGAATTACTTGAAAGGACTGTACTGCAGAGCAGTAGCCTTATGAAAACCATGACAGAGTAATTGGATCTGGCTTGCGTGCAAGGCAGCAAGAGAAATCAATAAAAGAAGAAGGAGGAAATGGGGAGGGGGAACCTTTCACAGTTTTGCAGTGAAATATCCCTTCATCTGACTGCCTGTAACTTACTTTTCATCATCCCTGATGTGATCTGCAGTTGAAGATTTCTCTGGGCTATAACCACAGTTGCTGGGCTGGGTGGTGTGGTTTTTTTTTTCCTCATCTTTGTTGCTTGTAGGAGAAAAGAAGGCAAAACAAACCAAAACTTTGTAACTTCTGAGACCTCTTTATGCACCAGGATCCTTATCTAACGTCTGGACCTCACAGTCCCAGGGCAAACCTCACCCTGCGTGTGGTTTTTATTGTTCTGGTTTGTTTGCTTCCAGTTCAAAGGAAGGGTTAAGCCCCAAAAAGAGAAGTGTGTCCTTGGTCAGGAGTCTGTGAGTTCTCTGAGTCACACTTCACCAAAAGCCTCCAAAGTGTGTTCGAGTCAGGGCATGTGGTCATCACTCAGTGACAACTCCTCATCCTCTCTATCCCCCTCTGTCCTCGGGGAGGTTAGAAAATCTGCTGATTAGGAGAATGATGAGGAGGGTTTGATATGAAAAAAAAAAAACAACCCAACAAAATCAAAACAGCTCTTGTGGAGAGCACACAGACCAGACCGACAAAATTTCCAGGTTCATGAAAAGGGAAGAAATACAATTCTATTTTTTTGTCTTTGAATGCTGTGGAGCCCTTCGTGCCATTAATATGACACTGTGGGGGTATGAGTAACTACTGATACATCATTGATTCTCCAGTGGCACAGTCCCATCTCCTCAGCAGCAGCTGGTTTATATAGAATCATGGAATCACTGAATGGTTTGGCTTGGAAGGGATTTTTGAGATCCTTCAGTCCCAACCCCCAAATTCCTCCTCAAATAGTCTGTGTTCTTTAAGAGAGGCCAAGGTTCTTGTTCCAGGGTGCCAGATTTGTGTCCAAAAAACCCAAACCAACTCAAAATTTCCATTTCTTCAGAGCCTCGTCCCAAAGGCTGGCAGGTCAAGGCTTCAGTCCAGTGTGAGGTGGGAAAGAGGAGGATTCTTGCAAATAGGTGGATTGGAGTGGAGCAGTGATTCTATCACCAAATGGTGGCTCAGCAGCAGAAGACTGCCCAAATTTCAGGAATCCTGATTCCTTTACGCCACCTTTCGTGTTAAATGTTCACCTTTAGTCACAGCCCTGACTTCTGTCTCCCACAGAAAGCATTAACGGGAAATCTAGGCCACCGTCGCCGAGATTTAATTCTTCCATCTATTGCAGAGACTTCAATCTTCATAAACTGCATTTTTAGGCAACCAGCATTACTGGCTATTGAGGGCAGCAAAGTTAATCTTACTGAACACGGACTTCTCTAAATGAGGGCGACCTGAAATAGCTCCATAGTATCCATAAGCTATAGGGGGAATCAAGCTGGGATATACCGAAGGAATAAAGGTGGGAACAACCTGAGGCTGAGTGGTGATGACGATACCGTGGCCTTCCAAAACCAAGCTGAAAATACTCCCTGAGTGCAAGAGAGGATGTTTCTTTGGAAACAGGCACAGTGAGCTGTTTCTTTAGATTACACCACTTGTAGAAATGATGCAGCTTTACATTAAATTCTTATTGAGAAACATCTAGAAAAGTCCATCTGACTTATTTGTGGCACATTATTCCAAGCCCTGAGTGCTGAATGTCGTCTCTAGCAGCAGATTTGACCTCAGCCATGCTCCAATAATTAGTCTATAGCACGATCTTTATGAATAAAAGTTAATTGAAACCAAAACTCATCCCTCAGGATTTTCAATCAATGAACACACGCACACAAAAAGCCACACTAAAGAGCGCTGGAAAATCCAGCTTCACAGAGCAAGAAACAATGGAAAGAAAAGCCCTCACTAAAAATAGTGCTGGTCTTTTTGTGCCTGGGCAGGAAATGTCGGCACCACCAATTCCAGCGCTGAGTAACGCTTTGTCTTTGGGAACGTTATTCAGCGGGAGGCAAAAGTAAATCAACAGCCAATTCTGCTGAGGAAAGTAAACATTTGCAGATGGGAAAATTGAGGCAAAGAGGTATTAAGGGACTTGCTCAAGGTGAAGGAAAATAAGTCCTTCTTGATTACCAGTCATCTGCTCTGGTGGGACAGGAAGTCCTCAGCTGGAAAGGCCAAATTTCACTGCCCAGAGCAAGAGTTTATGATATGTAAACCCAATAAATGAAAATGGGATTGTTCCAAAAAGGTGTATGGCTCTGTTCCTCAGAGGTATTTGAAGATGCAGCCCTCAGTCAGCATTCTGAGGACCTTCTTGCTGAGCTTTTCGCTGCAAATCCAGCTTTTTTCCCCACTTTTCTTTGCTAACGACTTTGCCTGGCATCTCTCCTTCACAGGACCGAGAGAAAACAAGAAATAATCTCACAGTTTTAATTACAATCACTTTAGATGAGGAGACAGATGGTGCTTGCAGGCCCATGGAGTGATCCCAGCACTATCACGAGTTCTGTGCTTAAAGATCTGACTTCATCTAGGAAAGTTTGTTCCGGATCTGACTGACAAAATGAAACATATACAAATTGTCCTCTGCAGCTCCTACACTGCACATTGCTCCACTGACTTTATGCAGAAAAGCTTTCTGCAGGTGAAGGGATTGATCTGGCAGTGCAGAGAATGTTCCTCGTCTATCCATCAGCTCATGTGCTCAACTATGAATGTGAGAAATAACTCATTATCCGCCAGACCTGAGGTGGTCTGAGCAAAGCAAGGAGTTACAAAACCTTAAAAATGGTTTTTCCTCAATAATCTCTGACCACTGTGTATTCTAAGTCCTCATTTTGATGTTGTTTTTCTAAGGCATTAAGTAATTCCTTATGTGCCAGTGTTGATGCTTTTGTCCCTCACCAAAACTTTTGAACTCTTTTAGATACACAAAGGGACAGAGGTCTTAAATATATTAATTTCCTGTGAATTTGGGGAAAATAAATAGAAGGGGTGCAGCAGGCCAGCGCATCTGCAGCGTGTGCACAGCTTCTGAGACCAGAACATTTACTGGCATTGTGGAATTGCTCACATTATTCCATTGGGAGTTTATCAGAATACGAGTGCCCCAACCATCAGGGAAATTTTGCCTTTTATATTTTAAGAGTTTATATTTCATTAAACCTCGAGACACTGGAGAAACCAAGCTCATAGAAATGTCTTGGGATTTTTTAAACACGTTTGATGTCCTTGTGCATGTTTTTGAGCCACCTTTAATTCAATTTCTGATTCTTTTTTTAACCAAGTGAAGTTCCTGGAAGATTTTTTTTTTTTGTGGAGTCTTGCAATAGTTTAGTTATTCAGTCTTCTGGCAAGATTTACATTTATTTTACTTTGCTGATCACAGGGTAAACACGCCAGAAATTAAATAGTCATCATATAATTCAGTCCTGTCTGCGAAAACCTAACAAAAGAGCCTTTTTCTTCAACAGAAATGAGAGTGACTGTCCTGCTGTAATAGCTTAAAATACATTGGAGATAATGTGTTTGAAGAATAAGAAAGATGTGTTCTAATGACCAGTGATAGCTCTAAAGTATTTCAAGAGCTTGGTTCAAAGCCCCTTGAAAGGAGTAACAGTCCTTCTGCTGACATTACTAATCTTTGGATCGGGCTCATTAATGTATTGCAGATATTATATCCCCAGCTGCCAAAAAGCTGGGGAAAAAAAAGGAGAATGTAGTCATAAAAATAGACATCAAATACATTTCTCTTCTGGGAATTAATATAGAAGCGAAATATTGCTACTACTGCTCTCCGGGGCTTTATTACAGATATTTCTTCACTGTTTTTAAAGGAATTAACAGGGCAAGCAGTTCATCTCATCCAGAACTCTGCCTCCAGCAAGGGCCAGTGTCTAATGCCACAGAGGCTGGCAAAGGCTCGGGTTGCTGCAATAGTTTTCACTCCGGCGCTGTAAATCAGTCCTTTCCGGGATGTGCTGTGCTGATGGAGAAGGGTGGGAGGGAAAACAGACATACTCAGGCAAGACTTTCCCCGTCTTTAGCTCCTCTTGGATTAATTACAGATCGATACTTGGTACTCGCCGGCTTTTACAGCTCATTAACATCACACGGTGTCAGGGTGTAAATTTGTTACACAGCTTGCCAAGAACCGGGGGGTGTCTGGAAGCAAATGTTCGCTGGGGGCTATAAATGAGACACAACTGAGCTGACCGGTTTGAACTGTGGGTGGACAAATAATGCTTGGGATCTTCACCTGTGGCTCTCGAAGTGCCGTACAAACCCATGTGTGCGTGTGGGCATGTGCGTGTTCATGTCAGAGAGGGAGAGGGCGAGGAGAGGGATGGTGAGTGCCGCTCCTGTGTGCAGCTGAGAAGGCGGCACAATCCGGAACCAGGCGCTTATTTTTTTTCCAGCCTTTGGGATCATTCTCAGGTCGCCCACCTGCCTGCCCACAGAGACAGCGTTAGTAAGGAATTAATAACGTGAGAACGCCTCGGCAGTCCCCAGCCCTGGCTCTGGGGAGCCCCGCTCTGTCTCTTTAAGGAACCCAGCGAGTCGTGATGCTGCTGTTTGTATTGCCGAATCCCCAGGAGTGCAGTTAAGAAACGGGCAGCTGTCTCTTTAAGTGTGATTTCCTTCTATTGTATTTGAATCGTGATCAGGAAAAAGGAAATGAAACCAGAGAGCCGGGGCTGAGCCACGGAGTAATAATAAT